>RJWK010000770.1:0-19558 GCA_004363435.1 Platanista minor
TGTCCTGCCCCCAGGCCCTTCACGACACTTCTTTTTTTCTTAGATTCCATATATATGTGTTAGCATACGGTATTTGTCTTTCTCTTTCTGACTTACTTCACTCTGTATGACAGACTCTAGGTCCATCCACCTCATTACGAATATCTCCATTTCGTTTCTTTTTATGGCTGAGTAATATTCCATTGTATATATGTGCCACGACTTCTTTATCCATTCATCCGATGATGGACACTTAGGTTGTTTCCATGTCCTGGCTATTGTAAATAGAGCTGCAATGAACATTTTGGTACAGGACTCTTTTTGAATTATGGTTTTCTCAGGGTATATGCCCAGGAGTGGGATTGCTGGGTCATATGGTAGTTCTGTTTGTAGTTTTTTAAGGAACCTCCATACTGTTCTCCATAGTGGCTGTACCAATTCACATTCCCATCAGCAGAGCAAGAGTGTTCCCTTTTCTCCACAGCCTCTCCAGCATTGATTTTTTAATGAATTTATTTATTTATTTATTTATTTATGGCCACGTTGGGTCTTTGTTGCTGCGCGCAGGCTTTCTCTAGTTGTGGCGAGCTGGGGGCTACTCTTCGTTGCGGTGCGCAAGCTTCTCACTGCGGTGGCTTCTTTTGTTGTGGAGCACGGGCTCTAGGCGCGTGGGCTTCAGTAGTTGCGGCAGGCAGGCTCAGTAGTTGTGGTGCACGGGCTTAGGTGCTCCGCGGCATGTGGGATCTTCCCGGACCAGGGCTCGAACCCCTGTCCCCTGCATCGGCAGGCAGATGAGCCACCAGGGAAGCCCCTTATAACATGTTTTTAAACCATGTTAAAGATTAGCCCTCTATTCTAGCACCAGTGTAATTACCTGAGAATTACATGTGTCATCACATTTGAGTTATCAGAAGATTGCTGTGGAGTTTAGAGAATGGATCAGAGAAGAGCCATGAACTGAGGTTAGAAGATCAGTTAGGTGCCTGGTTAGAATAGTCGCCATGAGAGAAAGTGGTGGCCAAGCTGAGGATCTGCTGGTGAGGATGGCGAGAAATATATGGATTTGAAACATTCACGAGGTAAATGTGATGGACTCTATGTGTGGTGACAGACAAGAGTGTCGAGGTCTTGAACGACTGGGTGGATGGTGTTGTCAACCCCTGAGATGGGAAACGTGGTAGGAGGACCATGTTTGGTGAGAAGAATTTGTACCTGATGAGTTTGAGATGACTGTAGGGCGTCCCAGTGGAGCTTTCCAGGAGGCATGTCAATCCATGAGTGCAAGTTAGAGAGAGAGAGAGGGGCTTGGTGGAGGGGAGAGAGAGGGAGAGGGAGAGGGTCGGGAGGAGGTGAGATGCTGGGAGAAACAGATTTGGAAGTCATCACATTGTAGCCAAGAGTTGGAGCCATGGGAGTGGATGAGACACCAGGACAGCAGCCGAGGAGGAGCGTGGAAGAGGGTGACAGGACCCAGAACCTAGCTCGGAGGAAGGCAGACATTCGAGGTAGAGAAACAAGAAGAGAAAGCTGAGAAGTGCCCAGGGGAGCAGCAGCAAAACCACGCGAGTGTCACCAGTGGAGCATTCTGGGTTCAGCACCTTCTCTCTCCTGTGTTTGAACGATCCCTCATCTGCGGCTGTGTCAAGAGGAGACAGATACAAAATTCAAGACAATTCAAGGTTAAAGATGTAATGAGAACTCAGATCCTCAACTTCCCACCTCCCCTTCCTGTTCTCTCCTCAGCTCTGAGGCCTGGGAGGCTGACCCCTTCCTTGATCTCGGCTGCTTCCTGCCCACAGGAAGCCGCGGCGGGAGCTGGGAGGGCAGGAGACACTCAGGTGTTCCTCAGCTTCCCTCCCCGCCTCGGTGCCCGTGTGTCCTGCTGTGGCTGTCTGGGCAGGTTTAAAGCTCCCAGCAGGGCCGTCCTCCACTGTCAGATCTGAGCCTGGTGTCCTTGGGCTCTGGAAAGCTCCTCCTTCCCCTAGGATACCAGCTTGCTGCCTCTCTCCCTGGCCTCACACTTCTGTAAGTACAGTTGTTCCGCTGTGACCGTCTCTGCCTTGCACTCATATGGGGCTAAACGCTGTTTTCTCCAGAACTAATCTGGCCTTCAAACAAAAATATAACAAAATCTGTATCTCTTTAAAAAGTTGTTCATCAAAATTCTAACTGCTTTCTAGAGCTTAGAGCTGTCTGCGTGTACCCAAACTCCCCTCATTTGCCAAGCTTTCAATCCTTCTACCCTAGATTTGAATCCTATCCTCCCTTACTTCCCCAGGAATCTCACGCTGTGAATTATTGCTTCTCTACCCTGAATTTCCCCCTTTCCCTTTCTACGAGAGCCTCCTCGTTGGCTTTCAACCTGCTCAGACACCTTCCATCTGAAGGAAAAGCAGCAACCTCTGACTTGCGTGACTCCCCTCCAGGTATGGCTTCCCTCCTTCTCCTCACAGGCAGCTTCATTGAATTGAAGCTTATTTTTCTTACTCTTTCTATCTCCTCACCTACAGTCAACTTTAACTCACTCCATCTGGCTTCTGCTCTAAGGACATCCTAGTAACCGTCTTCGTGGAAGTCACCAATGACTTCTGTGACCCTAAATTTAATGGAAGGTATTCATTTCTCAACACTCCATGCTTTCTGAAATACATTCTATCTTCCCTTGGACAGGTGTAAGGGGAAAAACAAATTAAGAGGCTTAATTCTTCCTGTTGAAAATAAGAGATAGTTTTTTCCTCCTTTTTCTCAGAGCATTTACTTTAGAAAAATTCTAAGTACTCTCTCCTCTCTTTGAAATGTATATACATTTTCTTAAAGACTTGGTAGAACTTTTTTTTTTTTTTTTTTTTTTGCGGTACGCGGGCCTCTCCGTGTTGTGGCCTCTCCTGCTGCGGAGCAGAGGCTCCGGACTCGCAGGCTCAGCGGCCACGGCTCACGGGCCCAGCTGCTCTGCGGCATGTGGGATCTTCCCGGACCGGGGCACGAACCCGCGTCCCCTGCATCGGCAGGCGGACTCTCAACCACTGCGCCACCAGGGAAGCCCATTGGTAGAACTTTTGTCAGCTTAATGACCCAGAAATGTTTTTCCCAAGGACCTGGCAACCGTCTCTTTGAAACGTAGCATCTAGAGAGATAGCACCCCTGACCCCCAGTCTGTGTGGGAGGGTAGGAGCCTAAGTTTGTCGGCATCTTGCTTCAAGTTGCAAAACCACCTCCAGTCAAAAAAAGATATGAGAAGTTTGTTTTTCCTCTGGATAAAGCCAATTTGCTAGCGTAAATGGTCACCCCACCCCAGTTACCAGGTAAATTTGGGGTGAACACGTGTGACCAATGGTGCTGTCAAGTCCTCTTACTTGAGGACTAGTTGTTGATCTCAAGAGCATGTATGTGATGTGTTGTATCTGCCTGGCTGCTGTTGGGAAAGTTGGTCTCATGCACAGTCTTACAAGCTTCCCTCAGCAGCATAGGAGTGGCCTTGGGCTTGGAACACTTTCTTACCAAGAGATAAGGAGCCCACACAAATCATGCTGGGCTTGTCACCTTGTGTGGGAATATCTTTCCTTGTTTCAGGTTCAGTAAGTGCTCTTTGGACTTCACCTGAAGCGAGTTTGGCATGTGGCACCTGGCCAACTCTGCTGTTATGTCTGTCCTCCACGGGGAAGGGACGGTGTCCTCCAGTGCATCAGGACAGGGGTGCATGTAGGTGAATTGCCCTGCTTCGGCACCACCAAGAGGCAGCAGGCAGAGCGTTTGCTCTTCTGTTCCTGGTGACCAGCATTGTGACTATCTTTGCCATCTTCCATGTAATGGGAATCTCCCCCTGGGATTGGTTAGCTGTGCAGGGCTTCCTGTTCTCCCGGGATTGATGGCTGGCACACAGAACTGCTCCACAGCTGTGCACAGGGGGAGATCTCTTTCCGTCTTTGCAACCTCTTAGCGGGTTGCCTGAGATGTGAATCATGTTCTGGTTTAATGCTTATTCAACAAGAAAAGGATTTTATTTCTCTACCACCTTTGTGAAGATGATTTCTGGGATGCAAGAAGATTTTGTTTTTATTTCCCCAGCGTTTGTTATCACCAGCCCTTTTCCCTTTTCATTCTGTATAACGCCATTCTGCTTTCCAGCAATCATTTGTTCCACACTGCAAAATGATTTTTCAAAATGTGAATCAGATAACATTAAAGCCAAGACCCTTCTCTGTTCCCATGCCACTTGCTTATAATACTTCAGTGGCTCTTAAGATAAAAATTTAAAAGCATTAAGACAGTTTACCAAGCCCTGTGATCTCAGGCTGCATCTTGCACAATTGTCTTTGTCTCCAGCTCCTCAAATGTACCGTACACACCAAGTCTGGAAAATTCTGTGCTCACCATGCCCACCCCATGTTGCCTAATTAACTCCGACTCACCGTTATTATATTAAGTATCACGTTTTGGGGGGACACTTAGCTGTCGTCAAGGCTAGGTCAGATCTTCCTGCTGTAGTTATCAGAGCACTGTATGTAATTACTGTGATACACCTATTCCAAATTGTGTGGTGGAATTATTTGATTGCTGTCTTTCTTCTCCATTTGACAGTAAGCTCCAAGAGGGCAGGGTCATGATCTGTTTTGACTTACCATTGCATGTCCATGGCTTAGGACAGTGCCTGGTGGATGGTTGGAGTTCAAAAAGGTTACATTCATCCTGTTCCCTGTGGGAATAAAATATTGCCATTTGTATGCAATAAATGAGAAAAAATTTAGCAAGTTCAATGTTAATCTTTCTTCAGTTAACTTCCTTTAAAATTTTAACTTTAAAGGTATGTGGCTAAGAAATTAACTGTTGTACACCCATTTATGATAAAACCCTCCAGAAAGGAGGCATAGAAGGAACTTACCTAAACACAATAAAGGCTGTATATGACAAACCCACAGCCAACATCGTTCTCAGTGGTGAAAAACTGAAACCATTTCCTCTAAGATCAGGAACAAGACAAGGTTGTCCACTCTCACCACTATTATTCAACAGAGTTTTGGAAGTTTTAGCCACAGCAATGAGAGAAGAAAAAGAAATAAAAGGAATCCAAATCAGAAAAGAAGATGTAAAGCTGTTACTGTTTGCAGATGACATGATACTATACATAGAGAATCATAATGATGCTACCAGAAAACTACTAGAGCTAATCAATGAATTTCATAGAGTAGCAGGATACAAAATTAATGCACAGAAATCTCTTGCATTCCTATACACTAATGATGAAAAATCTGAAAGAGAAGTTAAGGAAACACTCCCATTTACCACTGCAACAAACAGAATAAAATACCTAGGAATAAACCTACCTACGGAGACAAAAGAGCTGTATGCAGAAAACTATAAGACACTGTTGAAAGAAATTAAAGACAGTGCAAAAAGGTGGAGAGATATACCATGTTCTTGGATTGGAAGAATCGACATTGTGAAAATGACTCTACTACCCAAAGCAATCTACAGATTCAATGCAATCCCTATCATACTACCAATGGCATTTTTCACAGAACTAGAACGAAAATTTTCACAATTTGTATGGAAACACAAAAGACCCTGAATAGCCAAAGCAACCTTGAGAAAGAAAAACAGAGCTGTAGGAATCAGGCTCCCTGACTTCAGACTATACTACAAAGCTACAGTAATCAAGACAGTATGGTACTGGCACAAAAACAGAAATATAGATCAATGGAACAGGATAGAAAGCCCAGAGATAAACATATGGTCACCTTATTTTTGATAAAGGAGACAAGAGTATACAATGGAGAAAAGACAGCCTCTTCAATAAATGGTGCTAGGAAAACCGGAGAGCTACATGTAAAAAAGAATGAAATCAGAACACTCCCTAACACTATACACAAAAATAAACTCAAAATGGATTTAAGACCTAAATGTAAGGCCAGACACTATAAAAACTCTTAGAGGAAAACATAGGCAGACACTGTATGATATACATCACATGAAGATCCTTTTTGACCCACCTCCTAGAGAAATGGAAATAAAAACAAAAATAAACAAATGGGACCTAATGAAACTTCAAAGCTTTTGCACAGCAAAGGAAATCATAAACAAGATGAAAAGACAACCCTCAGAATGGGAGAAAATATTTGCAAATGAAGCAACTGACAAAGAAGTAATCTCCAAAATTTACAAGCAACTCATGCAGCTCCATATCAAAAAAACAAACATCCCAACCCAAAAATGGGCAGAAGACCTAAATAGACATTTCTCCAAAGAAGATATACAGATTGCCAGCAAACACGTGAAAGGATGCTCAACAGCACTAATCATTAGAGAAATGCAAATCAAAACTACAGTGAGGTATCACCTCACACTAGTCAGAATGGCCATCTCAAAAAATCTACAAACACTAAATGCTGGAGAGGGTGTGGAGAAAAGGGAACCCTGTTGCACTGTTGGTGGGAATGTAAATTGATACAGCCACTATGGAGAACAGTATGGAGGTTCCTTAAAAAACTAAAAATAGAACTACCATACGACCCAGCAATCCCACTACTGGGCATATACCCTGAGAAAACCATCATTCAAAAAGATTCATGTACCACAATGTTCATTGCAGCACTATTTACAATAGCCAGGACATGGAAGCAACCTACGTGTCCATTTACAGATGAATGGATAAGGAAGATGTGACACATATATACAGTGGAATATTAATCAGCCATAAACAAACAAAATTGAGTTATTTGTAGTGAGGTGGATGGACCTAGAGTCTGTCATACAGAGTAAAATATGCCAGAAAGAGAAAAACAAATATTATATCCTAACATGTATATATGGACTCTAAAAAAAAAAAAAAAATGGTTCTGAAGAACCTAGGGTCAGGACAGGAATAAAGACACATGTAGAGAATGGACTTGAGGACATGGGGAGGGGGAAGGGTAAGCTGGGACGAAGTGAGAGAGTGGCATGGACATATACACACTACCAAATGTAAAATAGATACCTTGTGGGAAGCAGCCGCATAGCACAGGGAGATCAGCTCGGTGCTTTGTGACCACCTAGAGGGGTGAGATTGGGAGGGTGGGAGGGAGACGCAAGAGGGAGGATATATGGGGATATATGTATACGTATAGCTGATTCACTTTGTTATACAGCAGAAACTAACACACCGTTGTAAAGCATATTTGCAAGATTTTGTCTTTTGACTTAGATGACAGTTGCTTATCTATTGCCATGTAAGAAATCAACACAAAACTTAGTGGTTTAAAACAGAAGTTAAGGGCTTCCCTGGTGGCGCAGTGGTTGAGAGTCCGCCTGCCGATGCAGGGGACGTGGGTTTGTGCCCCGGTCAGGGAAGATCCCACATGCCACAGAGTGGCTGGGCCCGTGAGCCATGGCCGCTGAGCCTGCACTTCTGGAGCCTATGCTCCGCAGCGGGAGAGGCCACAACAGTGAGAGGCCCGTGTACCGCAAAAAAAAACAAAAACAAAAACAAAAAACCGGAAGTTAAACTTTTTCTGTAAAGGGTCATGTAGTAAATTAGAAATCTCTGTTGTAGTTACTCCACTCTGCCCTTGTTGTGCAAAAGCAGCTATCAACAGCACATAGGCAGAGTGTGGCCATCCTTCCATACCACTTTACCGATGGACACCGACATTTGAACATCATAGAATTTTCTTGTGTCAAAAAGTATTATTTTGAGTTTCTTCCACCATTTAATAATGTAAGATCCCTTCTTAGCTCACAGCCTGTACAAAAACAGGCAGTGGGCTGGACTTGGCCCATGGGCCAACAACAACATTTATATTATCTTAACTATTTGGGGATGTTGAACAGTAGTCAGTGTCGCCCCTGTAAGAGCAAGGAGCTTTATTTGGGGTCTTCAGAATTTCAATTTGGGAGACACAGATTCAGGTGAAACCAAAAGAGGGTTCAGGGGAGGGAAAGAGTCAGGGTCTTATAAAAAGACAAAAAAACCACATGGTTGTTAAAGTTGCCTGGTGAGAGTTATGATTGACATGTCAGGGAGTATTGGTCTTTAAGGAATCATGAGTTATTTTAGGGTAGGGGTCCGAGAAGTATCTTGAGTTTTTGGCAGATGTTCTAGATGCCTTCGTTAGGATAATAAATAGTCAAAAGGTCAGATCCCATCCAGGCTGAAGTGTGGGTAAGTCACAGTCCCTCAGTGACCTCCCAGCCCTGTTTCAGAGAGCTCCCTTAGCAATACTGGCTCCGTTGTTATCTCCCATCTGCAGGCGTTAAGAATTCAGACAGAACTAATTGGGGTGATTCTCCTGCTCATCTTGATGTTGACAAAGGCCACTTGGTAGCACTTGGCTTTGGATGTGCTGGCCCGGAGGGTCTAAGACAGCTTTTTTCAGGAACCTTGCACCTTGGTGGGAATGCTTCCAAGGCTGGGCTCAGCTGGGATGGTGACTGCAGTCCCTCAACTGGCTTTCAGCGAGGTTCAAGATGACCCGTATACATTCTGGCAGAGGGTAAGACATTTTCCATATGTAAAGTGAGTCAGGTCTTGAGAGGTGGGATGATGCTTATCAGCAGGAATGGAGTACCGCAGTGTATGCTTCTTAGTTTCCTCCTAAGAAAGCTCTTATGCTTATACACATGGTCAGGTTTTGTACAACTGTTCACTTTTCATCTGATCATTTGCTTTTTTTCTTCATCCTTTCAATTGCCTTTCCTTTTCAGTTCAAAACAAGCCTGCAGAGTAAATGCTGAGGCATAATCCTGTATTAATTTATGGGCCGTGGTGGAGCTTACTAGAAATGAAACGCTCTGGTCCCATGAAATCCTAATCACTTTCACAGCCAGCAGGTGCCAGAGTTAAAGCATTTCCAGTGAAGTGAACAAGAACATTTAATAAAACCAGGGCTGGGGACTGGATGCATTTGAGTCAGGAAGAGGGAAGTACTGAACTACTGATCAAAGCTTAGCCGGGGGAGGCAACTCTGTTTGGCTTTAACTCGGTGGGAAAGGCAGCAACTTCAAATCCGTGGTCAGTTCAATTCAATTTATGAGACTTACCCCGTTATTTCTGTATTGCATACCAAGCAGAGAGGTTCTGAGCAGGCTTATGAAAAATCTCCCAGGTGAAAGAGATAATATAAAAATTGTCCCCTGTGCAAGTTCTTTCAACTACCCCTGACCCTTTGAGCCCTTCTCCCAAAGCAGATCAGAATCTCAAAAGAAGGGAAGGGACTCCCAGCAAGGCATCTGTGTTTGGAGTGGACAGCTCTGGTCCCGTTCCCTGCAGAAAATTTCTTTCTGGTGCAGGATGAGTGGTGGGAAAGCCCTTCCTATTAACTGCTGACCGGGAGTTGCCAAAATGAAAGCAGGTTTTGGGAAAACACAACTCTGCATGTGCTGGGATTCATGAAGTTCCTGAATAGACAAATGGCTGTGAATGATTTTTCTAAAATCTAAGAACAATGGACATAAGGACATCTTGAAATGCATTGCAAATCCAAAATAAGGTATATTGAGGCATAAAGACTAATGTAATTTAGTTTTGATTATCAATTATGCCAATCCAAAACAACTTCTCAAAGCTGGCAAAAATTTTACATGTCTCCTAAAAGCAGAGGGATGTTATACCCAATAGAATGTAAGTGAAAAGTAATGATCAAAAATTTGCTGATGTAGTATTAGGTTTGGAATGCCTGCTATGAAGACCTTGGCAGGAAATGTATCTTCTTAATGATGTTTAACTTATAGTAACAGTAGAATCAGCTTGTTTTCCCTGAGTTCAACTTATGGTATCAGGCAGAATATTGCACATGTTTTCATTTGTAGTTTAATCTTGGTTTTGAATGCTAATTTTATTTATCTTTTTTACATTTTTTTCATATTCTTTTCCATTATGGTTTATCACAGGATATTGAATATAGTTCCCTATGCTCTACAGTAGGACCTTGTTGTTTATCCACAAGTCTGTTCTCTATGTCTATAAGTCTGTTTCTCTTTTGTAGATACGTTCATTTGTGTCATAATTTAGATTCCAGATATAAGTGATATCATGTGGTATTTGTTTTTCTCTTTCTGACTTACTTCACTTAGTATGATAATCTCTAGGTGCATCCATGTTGCTGCAAGTGGCATTATTTTGTTCGTTTTTATGGCTGAGTAGTGTTCCATTATATATATGTACCATATCTTCTTTATCCATTCATCTGTCAGTGGACATTTAGGTTGTTTCCATGTTTTGGCCATTGTGACCATGCTGCTATGAACATAGGGGTGCACGTATCTTTTTAAACTATAGTTTTGTCCAGGTATATTCCCAGGAGTGGGATTGCTGGATCATATGGTAATTCTATTTTTAGTTTTCTGAGGAACCTCCATACTGTTTTCCACAGTGGCTGCACCAACTTACATGCTCCACACTCTCCAGCGTTTGTTATTTGTAGACCTTTTAATGATGGCCATTCTGATTGGCGTGAGGTGGTACCTCACTGTAGTTTTGATTTGCATTTCTCTAATGATTAGTGATCCAGTTTGGTTTTTTTTTTTGGTACGCGGGCCTCTCACTATCGTGGCCTCTCCCGTTGTGGAGCACAGGCTCCGGAAGCGCAGGCTCAGCGGCCGTGGCTCACGGGCCCAGCTGCTCCACGGCATGTGGGATCCTCCCAGACCGGGGCACGAACCCGCGTCCCCTGCATCGGCAGGTGGACTCTCAACCACTGCACCAGCAGGGAAGCCCCTCACTGTAGTTTTGATTTGCATTTCTCTAATGATTAGTGATCCAGTTTTATTTTTAAATGATTTAAAAATTGATGTAAAATAGCTCAGTTAATGCATAAGTATGATAGCATAGAAAATTTAGAATTAAACATACTAACATTGACTATAGTACACTTCTAAGTTTAATACAGTATTTATTTATTTAATTTACTTATTATGTTTTGTTTTCATTTTCTGGCCATGCCTTGTGGCATTCGAGATCTTAGTTCCCTCACCCGGGCTCGAACCCAGGGCCCCTGAAGTGGAAGCACAAGAGTCTTAACCACTGGACCGCCAGGGAAGTTCCACATACAGTATTTAGAACTACGTTTAATTACAAATGTAGTAATAGTCATCTTAGTTTTTGGGGCTCTCCGAAGGTGTACACAGAAAAGCCTAGGAGACATTTGTGCATGTTGTGATATGAATAGGGAAAAGATTGAGAAGATGTTTCACAAGTTTCAGGTAAGAAAGGAAGGACGTGAGGGAAGATTTTGAACTGGGCCAATTCATAGTCAGCCATGAATTCTCTGGGGCAGCCAGTAACCTAACCGGGAAGAAAAAAGGAAATGGTGTCCATGTGGCAGGTGGATGTCTGTGTGTGTTTATGTTTATTCCTTCACACTGGATAATGAAATTGCTGTCTAGATTTGTAAGATGACAGAAGGAAACCCTTCAGAGCCTTTTGCATTTGATACCTTCTGTTGGTCTACCATGAAAGAATAGCTACAAGAATATTTTATAAGCAAAGGCCTACAATCCCCTTCCTTCTTTCAGTTTTGTTGGACTCATAGCACAAACTATTCAGTTTTAAAAAGCAAAGCTGTTCAAGAATATGACTGCTAATGGAGCACTTGAAAGCCCTCCTTGTTTTGACAAGCCAGGTTCAAATAGAATTTGTGGGCAAAGAGCACGGTTTGTTTTTATCTGCATTCCAGACAGCTTATCCCAGGCAAAGTTTTGTGCACGATTTTTTTAAAAAGAAATACTGCCTAGAGTTTTGACAGTGTTCTCGGCTGATAATCCTTAACCAATTAAAGAGGACCCACCGGAGACCTTGCTCATAAAAGATTTACAGAAAAGTCACAGTGTAGTTGAGTTCAAAATGAAGAGTGTAAGGATAAGTGAGCATTTCTGAATAATAACCTGTTCATTAAAAGACAAGACATATCACCTCAAAATACAATGGAACAGCATTTAAAAAGATATCTTGGGAGACATTTCACTCCCCTAACAACTCTTTAGAATAAACAGATTTCTTCAGGGTTACTTTGAAAGACTAAAAACTCTTAATAGGTAAACAGTCGCCCTGTTTTGAGACAAGACTCCGGGGATATGCACATCTTGCCGCCAAGGAACAGCATCACCTTGATAATCTGAAAAACAGAAATGTTAGCTTGATTGTTTCTAGCTGAACTGACACTAGGAGAGGAAGATGCCAGTTTGTTTATTTCTAAGGGATATTGCCTATCAAAGCCTGGATTAATTCCATTTGCTGCCACTGATAGCTATTAGTTCTTAGTATATGATGTTACTTTTGTAAGATTTGATCATTTATGTTTATTTTCTTAAGTTGGGGGCAATGGCAGTAGGAGGTGAGGTCTATGACAGGAATTGAGATCCGTAGAATCACAGAATATTGGTTCTGCAGGAGAGAGCAGGCAAGGGAGGGGAATTAAAAGATACTCATTCCTGTTGTATGCCAGGCACTGTGGTACATGCTTCACAATTTATAAAAAGTACATATATTAAGAGACCCAACATGACAGATGTGAAAAAGGCTCAGACAAGTCAAGGAATTTCTCCAATGGCACATAGATAATGTGGTGGCAGAAAAAAATTCCAGTTTAGGGCTACCAGATGCCAGCGTGTGTTCTTTCTGATTCACCAGGCTGGCTCCTCTGGAAGGAGGCTTGGCTTCCTCTGGCTCGGTGCTGCTAAATCCCAAAGTCATACGTGTCAGTAAGGGTCTTGTGAAAATGCGGATTCTGCATTAGTAGGTCTGGGCTGGGGCCTGAGAACCTGCATTTTTAATTAGCTCCGCGATCCTGCTGATGGTGTTGGTTTGGGGACTACAAGTAGCCAGTCTCCAGTTTACCCTCTTGGGTTCTGTTGTGGAAACCCACGGTTCAGAGATGAAGACCCTAAGAACCCAGGGCTGAGTGTGAGCCAGGGTCAATACCCAAGGGTGAGTTTGGGAGGAAGCCCCCTCCTGTTCTCCAGCAGCCCCCAAAGGAGACCCACATGAAAACAAAAACACATGTGCTCGCTATGCAAACTCAGTTACAAGAAGGGCCTGAGCCTCCGTTCTCCATTGGGTTCCTGTCCCTCCTTCTAAGTGGGGTTCCGGAGTCACATCTGCTAGGAACGTTTGTGTCCTGACTCCAGCTGATGCTCTTTCCAGTGTAGCTCAGGTGTAGCCTCTCAAAGTTGCCAACTAAAGAATGTGGCTCACCATCGGGCTCTACAAGGATTGAGTCATTCACCACTGCAGCTGCTGGTCTTTAACACAACTTGAAAGGAGTTCAGGGCGGAGGTCAGGAATGAGGCCCTCTGTGCTCTGGGAAAACGGGTAGATCAGGCCTTCAGAAAATTAGATATTTTTAGGAGAAATATTTAACAAACCTGGATTCTTCCCATGCTTAGAAAAGCACTAAAACCATTAACTAAGATATCCGTTCCTCGTGACCAGCAGAAACCTTCCACCAAGATGAGTGCTGGGTTGCACACACCCCCTTTACCAAAATCACATATATACTGGCTCCCCGCTTCAGAGCTGAGAGGCTGTCTCCTGGGCTATTGGCCTCAGTAAGACAGTGAATAAACACACAGCCTTCACGCAGTACATTTTTTAGGGTTTTTCTTAAGTCGACAAAGGGTAACGTACAAACAAGTCATGGAAAGAAGCCATTACAGTTCTTCTAATTCTTCTGATCCTTAACAGGGATCAGAAGCTCAAATGTCTGTGGCTGGGCAAGTAGTGGAAAGGTCTCCGCAGACCTGGCAGGGTGCTAACAAACGTGAACATGTGTGTGCATACCAGGAAGGCAGCCCAAACGCAGCTCCCAGGGAGGACGAGGAAGGAGGCAGGACTGGGGGGCGATGCAGAATCTGCAAAGGCCTCAACCAACCTTACGGAGACCTCTGAAGCTGGGACTGCCCTGGCAGAGTTGCTTGGTCTCCAAGCCAAACAATTAGAGATTTGAATTAATTCAGAAAGGCTAGTTAGGCCTAAACTCTGCTACAGCCAGTTAGGATTTCACTGCACAGCCCTGTTTGCATCTTCTTTCAGTGACTGTTTTCTCTGAGAACACTGAGGATCCTCCAGAGGAGGCATGGGGGCGGCGGCGGGGGGAGGCGGGGGAGGTGCATCTCCATGCAATTGTAGATGATCAGATAACTATGTGTTTCTGTCCTTCCTGCTTTTTATACCCGTGATATCAGGGACTTCCTTTCCCTCCATTTTATAAGTCTGCCATAGGAACTCTAGTTGACTTGTGTAATTTGGCTTCAAAATGCTCCACTGAACAGGGGATTATCTTGTTGGCAGTAGACTGCTAGAGAATCTTATTGAATGATATCAACTAGTGGTTCTTTTCCAATACCAACATCTGGTTGAATGAGGCAACTGGATAAGCTACATCCACTGAAATGTTTTTATAAAATGAACCAAATCTAGGGGAAGAGGTAGGTATTATCATGCTTTTTGCATATTATTTTAACTGTCAAGGGTATCAGATAATTCAAACAAATTGTCTTACAAGATACATATATTTTAAAAATATTACCCTATGTATAATAACCCTTACTAAACGTCCTTAGGCTCGACAGCCACAACTCAAAGTACGGGATTTGTCCTCTGTGCCTCAGAATATCAGAATCATGGATTCGGTGAATTTATCCCCCATATCTGAAATTTTGTGTACAAGTTAAATTTTTAGAAGCCTAGTGTTAGGGACTCAATGTTTGTCTCCCCACTATTTCCAAATTTACCTATTGAAATCTAGTTCCCAATTTGGTGGTATTAGGAGGTAGGACCTCTGGAAGGTGATTAGGGTTAGATGAGGTCATAAAGGTGGAGCCCTTATAAGAGTTGTCTGTCTGCCAGGACACAACAAGGGGACAGCCATCTGCAAACCAGGAAGAGGCTCTCACCAGGTATGTGACCTGCCAGCATCCTCATCTTGGTCTTCCGGCCTCCAGAACTGTGAGGAATAAATGTTTGTCGTTTAGGCCACCCAGCCTAGGGTTTTTCATTCTAGCAGCCCAAACTAAGACACCTAGTAATTTAAAAAGGACATGGAGTGTTGGACAAAATGTATTTCGTTAAAGCATATAGATACTTGAGATTATCATTTACATGTGATCTAGTTTCTTTAGAATTGTGTGAATATATTTGAGGTTATTGAGCATGATGTCTGATGTAGGATTTGAGAACCTTACAGACTGCTCTTGCTGAAGAAGGAGAAAAAATTAAACAGCAGCTTCTTGAAGAATAGAATTAACTGTAGTGGTTACACCCTTGTTTGGATAAACCTGACTGACAGAGGCAGAGACAAGTGACATGTTCTTGATACTAACTAGTTATTTGGCCTTCTCTCTAAGTTATGAGTCATCTCTCTCTCAGTCTCAGCTTACTCAGCTACAAAATACAAAGTTAGACTCAGGGATCTCAAATGTGGACTTCACTTACGAAACTCAGATCCTACGAACCATGTTTTATATTAATAAAGTGAGTTTTAACAAGCTTTGATGTATTCTACATATATATATATATATATATATAAATTTTTTAAAATTCTAGGAGAGAAAGGCTTATCATGGAAGCATCAGTGAACTTCTTATCTCCCATCTCCTTTCCTCCTAAGAAATCGCTCAATGATCTCTCCTGCTGATAAACTCCATATCATTAAGAGGGAGTGATGCTTATGCTTCTTCTCTGATTAATTGAGTTTAGATGATAAAGATTTTACTTATACCTCTCACTGTAGTTAAATCACTATAGTGATATGTTTTTGTTTCTTGCTTACCTGTAAACATCTATACCTTTGTTTGTTTCATTTCCTGATTTCCACTTTGTAAGATGAAAATATTACAAAATATTACAAATATCTCCCTCTCCTTTATGTGATCTTTCTTCCCATTTCCGCCTCCCGCCTTCTATCATTTATATTTAAATTTTGCTGTTACACATGTCTACAAGTATACAGTTACAGTCTGGTCTTTAACCAGATTAAGTTTTGTGTTGGATTCCAGTACTTGAAGTGATGATTGCAACCTTAACACTAACTTCTCTAGCTCTGCCCACAAGTTCATTCAAGGTGTGTTTGTGTGTGTGTGTGTGTGTGTGTGTGTGTGTGTTGTGGAAGAGCTAAAGCTTAAACCATGATTCTAATAGTTGAAAATCATTAACAGTGCTTACCTTGTTCTATTGATATAGTTATGTGGGGATTCAGTGAAATAGGAAGCAGATGTGCTGCTTAAGGCATTTGGGCAGTGATTCTGCTTTTTACCACATTCAGAGATGTGGCATTTCTTCCTAAATGGTAATATAAATCCTGAATATGAAAGGGCTTCAGCAGAGAACAAAATTAAGCTTCTCGCATCAGACACAATCTTATTTTGTGTGGAGAGTGCCACTGGCAGCTGCCTGCCCATTAGGGATGAAAGGAAGCGGCATCAGTCACCCACTTGAGCTCAACTTCTAGATCCTTGACAAAATCAGTCGAGAACTTGGAGGGCACAAAGTATATGGTCTCTTTTTTCACCTACCCATAGCCTATCTGAAGGCTCCAATTATTATAACCTGTAGAGCCAGGAAATATTCTCTATGTATTATGATACTCCCAGGTATTTTTTTCTCCTGAAGTTTTTCTTTCTCTTAATTTCCTCCCTTCCTCCCTCTCTCTCTCTTCCACATCCTTCCTTCTTTCTTCTCCACCTGCTTCTCTCTCTCTCTCTCCTTTCACTGTCTCCTCCTTCTCTCCCCTCCTCCTCTCTTGCTTTTTATCTCACTTTTTCTAATCAACTTTATTCTAGCCACTTATTTTTTTCAAATGCAGTCAGCATGCCAGGCCTGCTGTACAACTACCATCACTAAGCTCTCAAACTAGAAACCATTGTTTCCTTGGACCCACATCTCCCTCCCAAATGTTATGCTCACTCTGTTGGAGAATATCCTGAAGTAACTTCGTAAGACAGGATGGGTGGAAAGTAAACTTTCTGAATCTTACATGTTTATAGAGATCTTTATTTTAGCCCTTACTCTTGCTTGATAATTGTTTAATGTTGATCATTTTAATTTTTCCTGAAAAAAAAAAAAAAAAAGGAAGGTGTTGGTTGCTTCATCGTTTTCCAGCATCCAGTGTTTTGTAGATGAAAGGTCTGGCCCTAGTCTGATTCTCATTCCCTGTATGTCAACATGTTCCTTCTATTTGGGAGCTTTTAGAAACTTATCCAACAGTTTAGAAATTTCACAATGTCTGAACATGTGTCTTTTTTATTTCCCTCTGAAGCAAAATCAGTGAACACTTTAAACTGTGGGAAATGTATCTATTGATATTGAGAAATTCATTTGCCCTATTTTTTTTTGACTTTTTTTGTTGAAGATTTTCTTTCCTCTACCTTGCTCCTTTTTCATACTATCCTGTTCTTGTTTGAAGGATATTTTAAAATGTCACTGAAAATACTTCTTGCACTTTCTCTTTTACTGTTGTCTTGTGTCCCCAAGTTATTTCTCTTTCCTCCTGCTTCATTCTGGGATGTATGATTCCTCCTACATTAAGAAAATGGCTTTCATTTTGTAGACTTTTTTTCAACTATCCAGCAATCCTAGATTACCATCTAATATTTAAGAATAAGGCAACTGTCAGAAAGTCCACTCTGTGCTCCGTGAACATGGGCAGGGCTTGGCAATTGGCAGTCCTTATTTGAGGATGAGCTAGCTAGGAGCTGATGGTCTTAATCGCTGCATGCAGAGTGCCTTGTTTGGGAAAAGGAACTCTTTGAGCTAGCTTCCCTAGCTCCTTCTCCAAATTTATCCAAAGTGTGCAACCTGTCTCTCTCTCTCTCTCTCTGTGTGTGTGTGTGTGTGTGTGTCTGTGTGTGTGTGTGTGGCAGAGAGTAGGGGGGATTCCTATATATATTTTGTTTTAAACTCTATATTTCACTAGTTTACCGTGTTATTACTGACATCTGAACTCCTTATCTTCCCAGAGTTGTATGAGCAGATTGTCTTCACCAGTTCTCGGTATAAACCTCCTTCACTCTTTTCTGACACTTTTCTTCCATCTTCTGAATTTTTTGGAAGTCTTCCAATGATCCTCTTGCATTCCCTTTGATATTGTGGACTTATTTTATCTTTCTTCTTTTTCTTTTTAAACGTAATTTTAGAGCAGTAGAGAGGAAATAAGCACATGTTTATCATCTAGACTTGTATTATTATACGTTAGGAGGGTTGTGAGAAGCCATTCTTTGAGTAACAGACAGTGATTAAGAAATAATCACCCACAAGCAACATTTCACACATAACTAAATAGGCTCAGGAACACATTTCACATTTGGGTTTTTTCCTTGCAGGGAAGATGCGGTGGGAAAAGGAAGGCGAGTGTGTAGGTGTGTATAAATGCCACCTTTGTGGTCCCAGGCAGAGAATAATGGACACAAGTAACTGCATATTCACGCGTGGTTTTCCAGTAGCAGTACTGAGTAAATGCAGTGAGTCAGAGGCCAAGGGGCTCGATACGATGCAAATGGTGGCCAGTAAGATACGTGATGTATCAGGTACGGTTGCTCAAAATATTACTTAAAGTCTGATTTCTTGCTTCAGGCTAGATAACAGCAATGATATTAGCCACCATTTACTGAGCACCTTCTGTGTGGGACCCTGTTCTAAATACTTTAGGCAGATCTCCACAACAATCTGGTAAAGTAGGTACTGTTACTATCCACATTCCCATTTTATAGAAGAGAAAACTCAGGCACAAAGAAGACAAGTTAATTGCTCAAGGGCATACAGCTAGTAAGTGATGGAGCCAGGGTGAGAATTAAGTTCCAGAGTTCCTCTAAGACAGTGTGTGTATGCATGTGTGTGTGTGTGTGACATATGCTACAGTATCTCAAAACACTTTTGGCCAATGGTATGCTGGTAAACTGTCTTTCTAGGGGGGAAACAGGCCCTAATTAGTAATGTTTGCTGACATATGTGGTATAAATACTCCCAACATGGCTGATTTCAGGACATTAACAATTTAACCATTGGCTCCCTGGTTAAAGGGTCTCCAATACAACACTGCTTTAGCATCATAAGAACTCAGTTGAGTGAGCTTGGATCACTTTTATTCTTAACTCTTTGGATTAATTTTCAATCAGCCTTTATTACCATAAACAGAAAAGGAGAGGAAGATAAATGACATTGGTTTTATTTAGGAATGGAAAGAAGTGTTTTGACATTTATGATGTTTAAGGATTTTGCACAAGTTAGAAAGAAATAGAGACAGATTGCTGGCAATTGGTAGGGACTTTGTTTTCCCACATCTACTCTAATACCTGATTTTCTCATATTATTATACATCACCATCCACATTCTAGAAACCAGATTTTAATTAAAGAGAATACGTGAGCAACCACGTCTAATGCACAGCATAGAAAGGTCACAAGTTTAAATCAGTTGAATTCTTTAGTGCACTGTCCCTGCATTAGAAGTATATGACTTCCTGTCCCTTTAACTCAGAAGCAAATAGGTTGATGATGGCAGCTTTAACTTTCCCCATTATATCCATTTTGAATGTGGCAATGATTTTATCCTTCAAATGGCTATGCTTTTCCAAATACTGAAATATGGCACCTCTTTACTGGCTGACCCTGGGTT
>RJWK010000770.1:19658-64142 GCA_004363435.1 Platanista minor
TTTTTTTTTTTTTTTCTTTTTTTTTTTGCAGTACGTGGGCCTCTCGCCGCTGTGGCCTCTGCCGTTGTGGAGCACAGGCTCCGGACGCACAGGCTCAGCGGCCATGGCTCACAGGCCCAGCCGCTCCGCTCCGCAGCATGTGGGATCTTCCTGGACCGGGGAACGAACCCGTGTCCCCTGCATCGGCAGGCGCACTCTCCACCACTGCGCCACCAGGGAAGCCCTAGAAGCTTTTTTAAAGGTCTAGGAATCTTTTTGTAAAAATGACCAGTAAAGTGACATAGATAGGTCTTAATCTATTTTCATAATTAGCATCCAATTAAGATACATATTTATGTCATCAGTTTTTAATTCAAATGAAGTTAATTAAGCTATTAAGATACTGAGTTCGATTATGTTCTTAGCTCCAAATTCAAATACCAAGCATTAGATGTAATAACACTTTAAAAAGAAGTTCAACAATTAAAAATTATGGGCTTTAAAAGTATATTATAGTCTATGTATGATATCTCAATTAAAAATGCATTATCTTATTACTTGCCTTTTGAAACCAAAAGGAATCATCTGAGTGCTGGTAATGGAAACAGACCCTTTTTTTGTTTATGTGTATATAGTGTACATATATATGTCTAACAACTTCAGGTCAGAATTCTATAAATCAGGATCAGCTAAACTTCTAATTTGCTAGGGAGTGACAGGCCATGAAGACTTTCAAATTCATTTTTCTGTGGTACATGGCTGCCTAACATATCAATGGATGGCAAACACACAAAACAGGCATTTCATCTTGATATAAATATATTCCAAGTTTAAATCTGGCTTCTTTTCCCTTGTTCCAAGGCCCCGTATCAGATGTCAGCAAGTCGATGTACCTTGGGGGAACCCACAAAAGTCAGATTTTCCCTTCTGCTCTGTGAGTGTGAGGCTGCGGGACTGTTTCCTTATTAGCTTTCAGGCGGCCATCAGCAGCTGCTGAGTCCCGCTTTCAAGTTCCCATTTGTGAAGACTCTGATGGGGTGGGACAGAGCAAAGGGCATTTGTGAAGAGGCTCCCCAGACAGTGATGACACATGGCAAGGTCTGAGAACAGGTGACCTAAGGGCATTCTCAAAACTACAGCTTTCTAGCCCTAACTTACAAAGAACATTAAATCTTAAGATGAGTGTAGGAAAAAACGGAGGAGATATACTAAAGGTGGGGGACGATATTGTACATACAGTTTGTTTATTTTTGGGGTTTTTTTTGCGGTACGCGGGCCTCTCACAGTTGTGGCCACTCCCGTGGCGGAGCACAGGCTCCGGACGCGCAGGCTCAGAGGCCATGGCTCACGGGCCCAGCCGCTCTGCGGCACGTGGGATCTTCCCAGACCGGGGAACGAACCCGCGTCCCCTGCACGGGCAGGCGGACTCTCAACCACTGCGCCACCAGGGAAGCCCTGTACATACAGTTTTATTAATGACTCCTGATGTAAAAGGTAATGAAAGCAAAGATGATACTGAGAAAGCGCACTTACAGTCCTGTCTAGTTGTCTGCAGATGGCTGACCAAGCGCTCAGAAAAACAGGGCAGACGAGTTACTGACTTACTGCTAATTCAAACCACCAACATCTGCACAAGAGATTAGTAAAACCACAGTACAGATCAAGTTCCCTAAATCATTTTCGGAAGAAATTATCAATACTAAATATTTCTAGCTAAAAGGTCAGAGATTTTTTTTGGTGGCTAAAAACCCTCACACACTGAGAGCACCATCAGAGGAAAAAGCCCAAGAAAATCAACACAGTTGCTCGTCAGAAGACGGCCCACATTTTCTAACACGTGCTAAACAAAATGCACCTTTATGATTAACAGCATTCCTTCCTGTTCAAGCTAGAAGAGAGCATTTGGTACAACTGATAATCAGTGATAAGAGACATATTACTCTAAGGTACTGAGATTCAATCAATCAGTACTTATCATGCTGTGACTCATTGTTACTTTTTTCTTTGGGTCTAAAAACCTTGGCTACTCTAATTATTTTAAGTATCCAAATATAGATTATTTCTTATGGCTTTACTGTATCATTTATTTATGGAAATAAATCCCCAAAGTAGCAATTTCTTGAAACACTGAGCAGAAATCCAAATATCACTCAAAATGTAAACATATACAAAATACATACACACACATATTCATTTTCAGGGGATATACAAAGCTTAAATAAAAACAGATGATAAAAATTTTTCAGATATAGAAAGTGAAAATGCTCTTTTAGGGTAAAATTTTTGTGCTCATTTTACACAAAGAATTTTAGAATACATGAGGCACATTATACGATGACAGTGAGTAGCCTTTTCAGCCTCTGTTTCTTTCTTCTTTAAATACAGATGTGGACAGAAAAGATGGATTAGATGCAGTCTACTTTTTCCTCAGTTGGCTCACTTTTTAGAGGATTGTAAACCATGAAATGAAACTGAGTAAATGTTGAAAGTTTATTGCAGGCAGCACCTGGAGCCAAGAAGAGAAAAAGTTGTTTGGTTAAATATAGAATGCACATGTAATTTACAACCAGTACAGACATTGCTTCCCCACCTGGACACTGGCTGTTGTGTACCTGCTGTCCAGTCAGGCCACACGGTGTGTCCACCTTAGTGCGGATTAGCTGACAGTCCATGAGGGGAAAGAAAGGCAGTGGGAAAGCCATCTCTTTGAACCTCGGAATATAGGCTGATTTTTTGCTCCTATACATATGCGGTCATTGCTACTGTTATTTTAATGTTTTCATAACCTTTTCATAGAAGAAGAAAATTTCCATGCACACACTAAAAACTGTGTTTCCCTAGTGACTAGGCCATTCCCTTCATCCATCCATAACCCTGCCCTCCCCAGGCACCCTGCTCTTTTCTACGCTTCTGCACGGGTAGAAAGTGAGCCTTGTTTTGTCAAGATGCTCTCTGTCAGACAACAGTGATTTCTTCACCTGCTCAGACACCTGGAGGGAGCCCTTCTAATGCCATTACTTTAAATATAAGGGGCTGGTCAATTTTAAATTTATCTACAATTATATAATTATCATTTTTACATCCTGTTAAATCTAACTTTGAGCCTTCTAAGGTTTATTTCCTAAAAGGGAATCAATGAAATGGATTTATTTTAGACACAAAGCCTCCCCACCCATAACTTATATTGACTTTTGTATTTTAGTACTTAAGAAAGAGTAAGGAATTCCTCAAACAAGTTTTTCAGATACCAAACTGTGGGAAGTAAAAGATCAAAGCTCAGTAATAAGCAGTCTAAACCTAATAAGTTGTATTGACCAAGTAGGCTGTGTATCTTGCCCATCTGAAATCTCACTAATGAGCAGCAGTGGTTGATCTTGAAATACTTTGAAACCGTGATAGGCTCATATGGACAGTAAGTGAAGCAAAGGACATGCCTCAAATACAGTGCAAAAATAATGCTGCCAACGCCTTTAGTTTACTGATTAGTAACACATTTTGTACCTGGGACCCCGGAGATCTAAATGACTGAGGCCTTTAAATAATGAACAGAGAAGTGGGGAAGATCATTTATCCCTACCTACTTCTAACGAATAAAATCATTTGACTAGATCAGCCCATCTCAGCACGTACTTGAGCCGAAGCTAAACTTTCCTTAGGAGAGATGTCCAGGGTAAGACCGAAAAGCCAAAGACTGCATCCTAACCGCTGCCAGTCAACAGAGGAGAGTTTCAGGTATACTTTTAACACTTTGGGGGTCTTGACACAACAACAATTAACATTTATCCATTGCCTACTCAATATAGTCCCTGTTTCTATTGCAGAGGATTAAAATACCCAACAACAGTTTAAAGTCTCTGTCCTCATCAACGTTTGCAGGTTCATATAAATATGAAGTTCAGATAAAACTTACCATAACTTCCAGTCACGTTAGCACACACCACAGCCCCAAAGAAGTTGGGAAAATACTTCTGGATTCTTAAAATCACTTTTTGGCATGCTGTGGTTGGATCTTTTCCTCTTCTCATATATTCTACAGCTTGGTAGCTGATTTAAGCAGAGGCAAAACTTTAGTATCACAGAATAAATGAACTCCAAATTTGGTTACTTGAGGTTAGACATCTAAAACCATCCAAACTGTCACATTTGACAAAATACAGTGTATGTAAATGAAAAGAGGTCTGTAACTCCTGTGAAAGTATCAACAGGAAAGGAAGTAAACCTTGATACCATGTCCACCCGCTCATTTCAGATAAGGACTTTTATTTTTTGGCTTCAGCTGAATAACTGTTACTTAGTAAAAACAGCCTGAAGTCATAAAGTATAGAGGTCATATTTAAGTAAGAAATCAATGGGGAAGAATACTAGGCATGTGCAAAACATCTAGTTGCAAGGATTATCTCTCAGTAATTTATTGTACACAGCGACTGCATTTTCTACTTTTATCATCGGTTATCACGGTTCCTTTACTCAGTGGCCGTACGTAAATTATTTAAATAGATCCTAAGTATTCTCATCTGTGTAGCACAGCGAGCAGTATTATTCTGTTTCAGAGGACTATGATTACTTCATTTGAATGAGTAGGACTGTCAAAATGATGGTGTCAAGAGTTGGTAAGCAGGGTTACTGAAAAGCTCTCGTACACACAAATTCGGATCGCGCGGCACAGACAATTATTTTCTCTCTCGAGGGACAACATCTCCTTCTAAGATCTCTGAAGTCACAAATGTAGGAGGGCGCACCTTGGGAGGAAGCGCATCAGTATGTCGCCGTCCCCGGTGGCTGCTGCAGCCCCTGCAGTGTCGTCGGCATAGGCCCCAGATCCAGGTATTGGCGAGTCTCCTATTCGACTTTGGGAGGGCACAGCATGGTCATTCAGGACAGGAAGTCAAGTGCAGAAAATTCTTTTAGGAGACGTTTCTACTTAGTCACTAAGTATCGTTTCAAGTAAATTCTTCATCAGAACACAGAGAATAGACTTTCCTTCGTGTTTCCTAAACGTGCGCGCATTACCCGAGCATCACACAGCAGCCCATCGTACGTGGCGGGTGGCACAGGTTCACGGGCACTGCCCCTCCATCACCACCCTTTATCATCTCATTTCTGGGTGATCTCAGCAGGTTCCAACGGCTTTTCCTCACCTACAGTCTGTTCCTGCTGTCTAGGTCAGGTGCCAACATTTTACCCAAGTGTTTCCTTGTAATAAACCTTCCGTGCTTTCCTACTACTTCGAAGAAAAATCCAGAAATCCTTAAAGACCCCCTGAAATCTGGCTCTGGTCTTCCTCCCCCACACTCGACAGATGTCTGGTTTTGTTTCTGGCCATCGGGAGCCCTGAACCTGAGCCTGTGCTTCTCTGGATCTGCTAGTGCCTTGGCCTGGATGTCCCTGGTCCCTCTCTCAGGGTCAGGGTCAGCTCCCAGCCCCTCTCTCCAGGCCCCCCTGATGGCCCCAGCTTAATCTGATCACACCACCATCCCTAAACTCTGCAGCCCTGGCTGAGACACCTTCTCCTTTGCACTTAGCAGCTACTAATTTATTTTCTTTCACAATAATCTTAGCTGTGAGAGTAGGGTTGTGCTTTGCATTTTGCATCCCCCATAGCACCTAGGACATATTGGTTGATATTCAGTACATATTTTCGAGATCTGGTCTTTTAGAAACACTAACCCAGGTATTTTGAATTTTATACCATTTGTAGATGTACCAGCAGCAATATTTCCCATCTTATGGATGACAACCATGCCTAGAAATTAAAAAAAAAAAAAAATCATTGTCAGTATCAACTCTAAAGTGTACCTCAAATATAACCAAATAATTCAGCAGTTGGTAATATAAATATCCTCTTTCATTATTTTCAGGTAGAAGACAATAGGAATCTTGGGAATATTGAAAATTACACCAGTGGTAAAATCTGTGGTTTTTAATGACCTTGTTTTGCAGCATCATTTTGTAGACATCCCATATCCTCACTTCAAATTGCTCACTCTTCCATGCTTTTTCAAAGGTAATGCCAAAGAGAATCACGGCTATAGACTAATGGAAATTTTCAATATTACAGGAAATGACTGGAAAGATCATTTGAATGCGGCAAACATAACATTATTAAAGAACTAAATATCAAAGATTTAAAAATCCCCAAGTGAATAATCATCAGATTTATGTATAAAGTAATTTACCAAAATGTATACAGATGATATGAAAAGAATGTGTGTGTGTGTGTGTATTTTTTTTCTTAATTGCCAGTTAATCAAAATCACCTTCTGGTACATGATTAAGGATAAAGAAGTTAAGAACTACAGAAAGGCAATTAAAACTAGCTGAACTTTAACCATAAACACGGTATAGAAGGCAAATTACCAATAGTATCATGACCGTAACTATCTCCTGTTTCTTTGTAGGTAGAACCATCTCGCTTTAAGATACTAGGTGGTTTGTAGGGTCCACAGTATTTTGAAGCATCTGGTATAACATTCTGTAAACAAGATTTAAGTTTTATTTTTTAGAAAGGGTGATTTTAGAAACCAGCATGTAGTTATGTACAGTCGCTAAACATTAGCAAGAAACCAAAAGGACATCAGGTAACTGAAAGATAAGAATTAAAAGCCAAAGGTTAGCTAAGTCTTATGTGGACAGATGGATATAATTTTACTAAATACCTAGTCTAGTCTCAGAATTATTACGGAAGAGACATTTATATTATCCGGAAAAGATCCCCAGTTTTTCCCTGTATATGCCCAAAACTCTCAGCACAATGGCAAATATAAATGAAGATTTTTAGATTAGATTTTTTTTAGATCTCTCAAAGAAATCAGGTACAGAACATGACTTTTAAATTTTAGAATTTGTTCCCTGACCAAAGAAGAGCTACTCTGAAATTTAAAGCAAAATCTATTTTAAAATCTTCTATTTTTCAAAGCTAGGTACATGTGAACATACCCTAAGCTGTATTCTCAGATTCTTTTATGAATCTTAAAGGCTCAGGAAAACAATCCAAATTCATAAGTTCAGGTTGTGGATATGGATTAGTATTAAAGCAAGAAACCTACAACTCATGTCTTGTTCATTTGCACACCAGGTGCCTCCCATGACCTGATTTCATGCAGTGGCCTCTTTCAAGTGACTCCCTGGTTACTCAGAGGTAACTAGGATTTGGCGAAGAAACAGGTAAAAGACTAACACGCTCCACGGCAGGATTCTGGATAGCAAAGACAAACCGATTTAGGCTAAAAGTCCCATTGACTTAAAGATAAATTATCTTCCTGGTAACATACTAGACACCTAACAGTATAAATCCTCAAGTTAAAAAAGGGCAAGATACTGGGTATACTTCACAGAGATAAAATATAAGAAATATTTTAGACTAATGGTTTCCAAACTTTTTCTTAATACATGGAACCTTTTGTTACAAGGAAACACAGCACAGCAATTCTGAGTGAGGCAGCCCTTCTGCCACAGCAGAGCCTTCACAGCTTGAAACCACAGCCAGGGGCCGGGAGTTCCCCACTCAGGATGTGGATCAGATGCAGCTGGGGGAGCTTTCGAGACCATCCTGTGCCCAGAGTTGGCATCAATCGTTGGTTCTGAAGTGCAACCAGGGTGCTGATTAGCACTGTAGGCAACAGGTGGATGACCGAGAGTGGAAGGGATGTCACGTAATATTTTCAAATAACTTACTTTTAAAAATCATGCATACGTACCCTCCAGTAATTTGGCTGGCAATTCCAGGCAAGCCAATCTGAATGAAGAGCACGAGAAGCACTGGTAGATAAATCCTCGTTGATAAACCCCATACTTTCGGCAAACTTGGTGGCTGGAGATGAGGAAGAAAAATGTAAACGAGTTACGTATTATCTTTTAAACAAAATGTATGCACAGGAAGTGCTGTGGGTCAGCTGTCTCTCATGTGGAGCGCAGCCACCCTGGGGGTAAACACAGACAGTCAAAGGAGTATTCACACATGAAAAGTGTTATGGGCATCAGTTTCTAGATCTCGACTTCCCTACGTCCTTCCTGACCCTGATCTGCTGAGACCCTTGGGCGGGAGTGTGATGACAGCTCTCCTGTCCCACCTTCCCTCCAGAACCTCCCTGCTTCTGCTTCACAAAAGGAAAGGGACACCTCGGAACAACCGCGACTCTAACTGGGATGCAATGCCCAGAGCGTAAAACAACGTTGAGACACCAAATAAAGGCACCACTGGATTCCATGAAAGACTGACAGCTCCTGTGTTTGTCAGGTAGTTTTCCATTCTGTTTCAACAAAATTGAAGGGTGCCTACTGGAATTGTGTGCTAACACGTGGTTAAGAATGATCTTTTTGAATACAGATCACGGTATGGTTTTGGGTATAGACCTTGGGAGGTGTTCAAGGAAGTGCCATTGCCATAGCAAAACTCCATCCGTTCCCATCTTCTGTTATCTTATGTGCCTTGGGTCTTACACCCATAAAAATGTAATACAAGAAGAGAAATAATGCTGAATCCTGTTTCCCTCCAGCAATTACTCATTTATTAATAACAAACTGATTTCTAAAAATCCTATTTTAAAAATGAAGAAAGTACAATTTACAGGTTAAGTAACTTATCCAAAGTTAAATAGATATTAAGTAAAACAGCTTGAACTTGAACTTAGGTCTGCTTTTATCCACTATTTTACACTGAGTCCTTTTTTCACAGTGAAGACGACAGACACAAGACTACATACAAATTGAGTATAGTTAAAATATACCTGACTCTCCTGCTAACAGTGTGTGTGTCGTGTGTTCCAGTACTTTTCGTGCTACACCGATGGCGTTTTTAATTCGTCTAAGATCTCCCACTGCTCCTACGTTCATGGTAGTACTGCAGGAAAAAAGTGCAATAAGATCTATTAAGGTATTTTTATAGGTTCACAAACTTTTTAAAAATTGCTTTACTTCAAGCTATAGTGTTTTGTAGGATAAACTCCACTGTCTTAACGTAGACATGACGGCACATCCATGAAGTTCATACAAATTCCCACATTCAGACATATTAAGGAACAAACAGAGAATCTATTACCCCTATATTCCCAAAGCACTAAAATTCTCAGTTTCCCATGGCTCATTTTAAATATGGCTTTTGAAAGGGGTTCTAAGGTTTCAGGTCAGGCAACCCACAGCGTTTGTGGTTGGTGGGTAAATGATGGTTTACCAGGTCAGAGACGTATTTCTGTACCTTGGGGTTCTCCCTGTTCTAAGGAGACTACCTACCTTAATGTGATAGTTTTCTACTATGATGACTATGATTTTCTTTTTTTTTTTCCAAATAAAATTTTTATTGAGGTATAGTTCATTTACAATGTTGTGTTAGTTTCAGGTGTCCAGCAAAGTGAACCAGTTCTATATATGTATATATTCTTTTTCAGATTCTTTTCCATTATAGGTTATTATAAGATACTGAGTTTCCTGTGCTCTACAGCAGGGCCTTGTTGTTTATCTGTTTTATATAGAGTAGTGTGTAAATGTTAATCCCAACCTCCTAAGTTATCCCTCCCATACCTTTCCCCTTTGGTAACCATGAGTTTGTTTTCTCTGTCTCTGGGTCTAGTTCTGTTTTGTAAATATGTTCATTTGTATCTATTTTTTTTTTTAGGTTCCACAAATTAGTGATATCATACGATGTTTGTCTTTTTCTGACTTACTTCACTTAGTATGATAATCTCTAGGTCCGTCCATGTTGCTGCAAATGGCATGACTTTCTTTTAATTGAGGGGGAAACGCCTTGTGTTTGGAAAGGCCAAGTACAATATGCTAGGGGTTTTGACCTGCATCAAAACTTATATATTGCAGGGGGGAGGGATAAATTGGGAGATTGGGATTGACATATAACACACTACTATATCTAAAAGAGATAAACAACAGGGACCTACTGTACAGCACAGGGAACTCTACTCAGTACTCTATAATGACCTACATGGGAAAGAACCTAAAAAAGAGTGGCTATATGTATATGTATGTGTATAACAGATTCACTTTGCTGTATACCTGAAACTAACACAACATTGTAAATCAAGTCTACCCCAATAAAAATTTTAAAAACACACACATATATTTGTCCATCTTGCTCTGAGTTATACATGTAACTCAACCTGCAGTGGAGGTGCAGAGAGCACTAAGGCTTTTCAGGGCGCTCCTACCCGTCCATGATCATGGCATCCAGGGTGGTCTCTCCAGACTCGTCGGGGCTGCCGCCAAAGCCCACGGTGCCATCACACTTCTCCTGCTCACACGCCGCACAGCCGCTCTCAACCGCGTCCAGCGCAGACCCTCCAGATGCTAACGTCCTCCATGCTGGCAATCAAATCCCAAGAGTGCTTGTGTAGACATGCATTTTTTTTTTCAATGCCAAAGGCAACAAACCAAAAACGGCTTGAAAACTCCTATTTTTAAAACTGTTTGCACATTTACTCCAAGTTAAACTGAAATTTTCGTCTATCAGGTGCTGCAAAGAAGTCAGTGATATAGACAGAATTGTACAACACAACCCTTTACCGTGAAGAATTCAGACTTTGGCTACTGATGCAAAGTGAGGGTTTTTTTCACTTATTAACAATACCTCTTTCTACTGTGTGTGTGTGTGAGAAAATAAGTATTCTCTCCTTCAGTTTTAAAAGTAACAATTGAAGCTACTAAAAGGCAAACTGAAAATTCATGAAATCACAGCCCCGTAAATTTCTTCCGCATCATCAGATTATTAAAAATATACCAGCAAGTCTCCATAACAACAAAATAACAGCAAATAATTACAACGTGGGCTTCACGTGGATAATTCATTTAATCTTTCAGGTACTGTACAATTACTATCCTTATTTTAAAGAGGAAGAAACAGACCCAGAGAGGTTATTTGTTCAAGGTCACACAGCTAGTAGGCAGCAGCGTCAGGATTCAAAAGTAACCATTTTGGTTCCAGGTGCCATGCTTTTAACACTAAACTATGTTCTCCAGAGCCCCAAACATGGAAAAGGGGGTGGGGGTGGGGAAAGGTGTTCAATAGTCAATTTCTTTACTAATAAAAATAGAATTCCTTGACGGGTTAATGACACTATTGGTAAATAATAAGCATTACTACTGAAAGAACAGGCTTGAAAGTATATTTAGAGAAGTTCCCCCCCTCTGAATACAGACAACATACACAGAATTGTTCCCAGCCCAGGGCCCTGAGCTTTCTTTTCTGTCTCATTATCGCTGGAATTTCTTTCTCACAGCCTGTTTCCTCATTTTTTCTCTGAATCATATGCACTGCCTATAACATACAAACTTAGCTCCATCAAATTCTAAAGCTAATTCAGTCCCAGAAAATCATATTAGCAGCCTCAAACGGGGGAGAAGGGGTCCGAAACTACTCCTAGGGTAGTATGTCTTAAACTGAATGAAACAAGTACGATAAGAAAATGACACGGTAATGGTATGTACAGGATGACATCAAAGCACGCAAGCCAGGCACCTGACTCAGACTGGGTTTGAGAACAGTAAATGAGGGAAGTCTTCCTGGAAGAGGTAATATCTTAGTTTGGTAGTTCTCAATCCTGACTGCAAATCAACATCACTTAGGCAGCTTTTAAAAAAAAAGGAAAAAAAGCTTTGGTTCCAGCAGTGAAAGGAAAACCTCAGGAGGTAGGGCCCAGGCACGGGTCCTTCTGAGAAGCTCTGAGGATGATCCTAACGGGAACTCCTTTTCCAGGTGGCAAATACAGCGCGTCAGCACGCAGCAACAAAAAGTACACGTAAAGCGAGCACGCTATGTTGGGGAACTTAGTCGCTGGCGAAGCCTAAGTAGAGGGTACTGGGGAGATGTGACGGGCTCCAAAGGTGAGGTGGAGAGGCAGGAAAGGGCTGGAGGTCACGCAAAAGCCGGCGTAGGAGCCACTGGGGTAAGAGTCTGAGCAGAAAGGCCGTAACTGCTCCGGGTCGGCAGCAGGGTGGAAAACACAGTGACTCGGGGCTGCAGAGAGGGAGTCACAAAAAAACGCTGAGGACCTAAAATGCAGCAGTGGCGGGGAGGAGGGTCCAATGCCCGAGGCGCCGCGGCTGCAGGGGAGGCTGCGGAAGGCCCGCCTCCCGGCTCCCAGCACCTCGGTGCGGTCGGCGGCGGCCCGCCCCACCCGCGAGCTCTGGAAGCGCAGCCCCCGTCCCCGCACCTGCTACGGCTGCATTCCTGAAAGGCCAAGTATTGAGGATCAGGGGAAGAGGGCCGGAGCTGCACACGGGGGCCCGGCACAGCAGCAGCAGCGACAGCAGCAGCAGCAGGAGCCAGAGGCTCGGCTTCCGCGCCATGGCCACGCGCCGCCGCCAAAAATAACCCCAACGAGGCCCACGGCCGCCCGGGCCCCCGTACTTCCGCGGCTGGGGAACCCGGAACTCGCGGTCCCGGCGTCCCGCCCCCCTGCCCGCTCCGCCGGCTCCCTTGGGGCGCGGTCCGGGCGCCTCAACTCTCGCGAGACCTGGCCTCCTCCTGGGGTCCGCGGGAGGTCTTCGTGCCCCTTGGGGGGCGGGGGTCCCCGCTACTGTCCTTAAGTCTACGCAGATTTTTTTTTTTTTTTTAACTACTCAACAGAAAGTTAGTATGAAATTGCTCGGCCTTGGCTTACATTATTCTGGCAGCTTTCAAGTTTGATTTTAACGTGTTAGCCTCTTATTGAAAGTTGAAGTCGCTAAGTTTGCGAAGCTCACAGTGTGCTCCGCGGGGTGCCTGGCCGCAGAGATCCGGGATGGTTTTCGAGTGTAGGTGAGGCGGCCTGGCTTACAGCCAAGCTTCTTTTAGATTTCTCCTACCCTACCTTCAGCCGTCTTTCCTCTACAGCTTTTTGTAGGACGTCCTCTGGTTTTGCATGTCTGAGCTGCAAGAAATGGAGACACGGGAGAAGCAGAAATCAGCCGTCTCCCCAGCTCAGGGAAGTGTACGTTCCCGCGCCTCCGGGGCACGAAGCTTCTTCTGTGCCTTTCTGAATGTGTTTTACCTTACGCCTGGCACCACTAAGTGCTTAATAAATGTTTGAATAAAGGCGGAACGGAGACTTTACCTTGTTGAAAGGTGAACTGAAGCGTATTAAAGGTTCTGGGAACTATTTTTTAAGTAGATATACCATAAAACAATGATTGGTGAAAAGTGCGTTTATAACCTTTTACTTACGTCTATTTAATTTGCTTGTTCTTAACAATTAGATTTACTCTTGGAAATTTCATGAGGCATTAAACAGCTAATCATCATTTTAAGTTATCCTCCTTGCTGACAAATTCTGCAACAGAGATAACGAGCTTATTTGACTCTGTAAAGCGAGGTAGAATAAAAGCACTATATTTAATGCTGAGACCTCCAAAGACTTGCCTCTTCTAATTAAGTGACAAACTTAAATTAGGTTTTGTTTACCGAAGATTAGCCTAGATCATGTGACACTGAAAAACATTTGGGTTAGTTTCTATATTTCTGTGAGTATACTTGATTTATTTAATGTTTGTCTTTAAGCCAATTAAAATAGAGCTGTTTACAAAATTAATTGTGGCAATACTATTGGGAGGTTAAAAAAATCACACATCTATAATATACCTAGACATTATAAACATACAGACAGGTACAAACAGAGATCTTATAGCTTTCATTTTAAGATTTTATCCATGAGACAGGTATGATAATGCAAACTCACTAGTTTATAAAAGAACATTGGATCCAAATTGTGTTCCTGGCAGATAGAATAAGTTTACCTGTTCAGATAGCTTTCAACTAATCTTTATGAAAGAGATTTCTAAGATTTTTCTTAGGCCTGGATTTCAAAATATACTCCCCCCACCCCAGCTTCTGATAAGAATTACCTTGGTTTCTAGAGAAGACCAGGTGGAAGAGTTACATCTCAAAAGGCACAGAGAGGGCTTCCGAGGGCTTCCCTGGTGGCGCAGCGGTTGAGAGTCCGCCTGCCGAGGCAGGGGACGCCGGTTCGTGCTCCGGTCCGGGAAGATCCCACATGCCGCGGAGCGGCGGGGCCCGTGAGCCATGGCCGCTGAGCCTGCGCGTCCGAGAACCTGTGCTCCGCAGCGGGAGAGGCCACCTCAGTGAGAGGCCCAAAGGCACAGAGAAAGAATGCAAGTTCCCCCAAGGACTCTTAAGTCCAGATCATTTAGAAAGTCTGCAAGTCTTTTGACATCTCATTGGGGAGGTTTGGGGATTGGTGGGGGGGGTGGGGGGAAAGGGATAAGTGTGCTTTGAATTGTTTCTAGAGCTGCATTTCTGTTCCTGTAAAGACTTGATTTGTAATACAAGTTAGATGTTTTTAATTCCTTAAATAATTGGGTTGCAACCTGAATGATATTAAGAGACTGACCCACCCATCCAACTACTTATCCTCAATTTGCTTCTTTATATCAGGGAGAAGATCTTACACTAAGATGAAAATCAAAAGATTTCTATGTTTCAGATTTTAGAGTTCTGTGTCTTTGGAATGTTTTAGCAAATCCTTCCACAAAGGCTTCAGAATGTTTTTCTTTCTCTCTGGGTACATAGTTTCATTTCAGTTTAGAGAAGACCTAAAAAAAAAGTTGCTCTCAGGCTCTAAATATTAGCTTCCAATTTGGCCAACTTATGACTGTAGAGCTACTTTAATAAAAGAAAAAAAAAATCCTTTCAAATTATCTTGTCAGGTGTCAGCTGGGACAGAGAGTAGATTCCTGGCAGTATTGAACAAGCCTCTGGATGCAGAGATATCCCCCAAAAGGGTACAAAAGATACTACTCTCCCAAGATCCAGAGTCACCCCCCAAAACAAAGGAAAGACTCAGACAGTTCCCCCCCAGAGCTGGCAGCAGTCAGTAGGACCCAAGCCTCAAATGGGATGCAGCCCACATTTCTTCCACGCCATATTCAGGGGCTTGCAACCTGACAGCTGCCAAACCAAGTTCTCAGGACACAAATAAACAAGCAGGTATAGCTGTCCCTGGGAATGAGAGAGTCACTACCAGCGGGTACCTAAAAGCTAAGTCAAGAGTCACAGTTCAAAGAGCTCATTCTCACAACTGTTTTTTCCTGCCCATCTGGGTTTGGAAAAGAAAGCACAGCATGAGATTGTACCTTGCTCTCGACCAGGCCCCGAAGCAGAGGTCCAGGAGAGCTAACTTTGGTAAGAACCTTTGCCGGCTTCACCAGTTTCCCCGGGATCCAATCTGCAGGCTCTGGAGCAAGTTGGGGTGTCCCAGCGGGTCTCATCCAGGTCCCCAGAAACTGTAGAGGGGGAAAATAATGTTCCTTCTACCTTTTCTGGTGAGTGCCTGGCTGAGACCGCTTTACTCTAGGGCGCCTCCTAACCGGATACGCTTACCTAGGTGAAAAGTTCTCCACCGTGGCCACTGTAGCTCAGGATTATCCTTGATGAGTTTAACCTGCCTGTTCAGCCTGAAAACAAACTTGGATTCTCCTGAGGCTCCACACTGGCCCCAGTCCAGCTCAAGTCAGTCCCAATCCAACCCCAGACCCAGTCCGGTTTCTAAGTCGGACCCAGCCTGACTCCGACCAGTTTCTGGATCCAGTACGGACAAAGAAATGCTCACATGAAGTCTGAAAGGTCAGAGTAGGATCCGGGGGGACTCGCGCATGACCTCCAGAGCCGGCGGGGAATCGTGAGCTCAGGGCTCAGCAGGTACCCACGTTTGCTTGCTCTTTGCTCTTGGCAGCGGGGTGTCAGGGGTATATCGTAATTCATTCTCTCTTCTGACACTAGAACTGTTAAAAGATAAACTGAGGCATGTTAAATTTTTTAAAATTTATTTGAGCAAAAATCAATTCGAATCAGGCAGTATCCAATCTAGGAGGCAGAAGGCAGCTCCAAGGAACTGTACAACATGAAAGACTTTCATGGGCAGAGGAGAGCAGGAAAAAGGTAGCTACACTGGCAAAAAAGCAGGTTGGTTATTTCAGTTACTTGCCTATAGGGGAGGAAACAGATTACCTAACTAGTGCTCACCAGACGGTTCCTGATTAACTGGTTTAAGATTCCATTTCTGGGAGAGCCAAAACTGTGATTAAGTCAAGTCTTAGTTTGGTGATGTGGAGTTACCTATTTTATACATATTAGTGTATGTATGTCAATCCCAATCTCTCAATTCATCCCACTCCCCACCCCCAGACTTTTAAAATATTAACTTGGTAGGAGTTGCAAGGTTTACAAAAACTTCAAGGCTCTTATTGCTATGAAATTAAATAGACAATTTAAATAGCGTAAGATAGCCTAGAAGAATTATCCCAAGATAGGGAAGTGCTATTAAAAAGTTATGTGTAGGGACTTCCCTGGTGGTGCAACGGTTAAGAATCTGCCTGCCAATGCAGGGGACACGGGTTCGAGCCCTGGTCCAGGAAGATCCCACATGCCACGGAGCAACCAAGCCCATGCACCACAGCTACTGAGCCTGTGCAACTAGAGCCCATGCTCCTCCCCGGCTCGCTGCAACTAGAGAAAGCCCGCACAGCAAGGAAGACCCAATGCAGCCAAATTAAAAAAAAAAAAAAAAGTTAGGTGTAATTAAAGAGAAGTGTTATAAACTTCTGCTGTGGGATTTTGAAGGAGGAACAAGTCATTTGTGCTGGAGTCATCAGGGTAAACTAATGCCAGCTGAAATTTGAAATTTCAATTAATTTTCATTAGCACCTGCACTGAGCCTTAGTTTTCTTGATACAACCTTGGGAGCCAGGTCAAGTCTTAAGCAAAAATAAATAAAAAATAATAAAAATAATTGTGTAACATAATATGTGAAAAACTGGTCTCCGTGCCTGCTGCTCTCTATAGCTCTCCCTAGTTGGGCATGTATATTTCTTCTGGCTAAAAGAGCCTGAACTTGTTACCTCCTGTTAAGTCCACTCTTGTCCAAATTTCCTACTTGAAATCAAAATTCCTATCAGAGAGGTTCAGTTCATCTATTGGTTGGAGGACAACAGCTAAATTATTTGATAGTGGGAGTGTCCGAGGAAAGATCGTGATATGTTAGCTTCCCCAAGGATACTTGTATTTAAAATAATTAGTGTGCCATCTCAAAGGAATCTAACTTATTTGGTGGCTTTCTAACATTTATTAAAATACCCGGGAGATCTACTCTTCAGTTTGCCTCAATTTAGAATCACCTCTGCAGCTATGTCTTAAAGATGTTAAATTAGTCTGGATATTTGGGTTTCTTCTGGATTAATTTTTCCTTGACTCACAGTCGAAGCATAGTTTGAGTTTCAGTCCTAGAAATCACCTCATGTTACTCTCAGGTTTTCGTTTGCGCCTGTGTGTAACCGGATGCTTATGCTTTATTTTTGAGGTAAATCTAAGTGAAAAGAGATATCTGTTAATCAGTTAGATAGGAGACCTTACAAATAAAATGGTCCACAGTTTTCCAGCATCCTCTCCAATTATTTATTCTTTTAAATCATTAATTATATATAACAGCAGAAGTATGTAGCATTATTGATAAGTCAAAATAGTTAGATATACATTATTTTTATTTAAATTTAGAATGCATTACACAGTTTTCTTTGGTCAAAACCTTATATTCCTAAGTGGAACTTATAACTAGCAATATTGTGGGAGGATTCTCAAGGTCTGTATCTTAAAACACAGGGCAACAACGTATCAGTGTGGTTAATTCATAAAATCTTCCTTAGGCAAACTTTCATCTGTGAAATGGAGAAAATAAGAGAGTTATTCTTTATCTTATGAAGTTTTGGGAATGAGTTGGGAGATGTGAGAGAACGGTAAAGTACAACGAAAATTCAATAAAATTCTATTGTTTAATTGGCACCTGCCAAGCAATTGATGTCAGGGAGGAGGTGGTGCAGAAATACACAAAGCAACAAAAAAGAAATCATTTTGAGATTCAGAATTTTCCACAGGACTAGTGAAGAGTTGGCCAGATACCTATAATGCATTTTTAAGTAAGCACTTAGAACTTCCTCGACTGTCTTAAATGAGAATTAAAAATAATGTTTTCCCTCGACTAAAACGTGGTTTCAGTGTTTACAAAGATGGTCCGTGGCAGGGTTGTGACATTTCAGGAGTGTCTTAAAAACACCATCCTGCAGCCTCACCAAGGAGACAGCCTCAGATGGAACCTTAAACGGTGTTGCAGGTAGAGCCTTCCTCTGTGGGGTGAGGAGGAGCTGCAGGCGGCTGCAGCCTCCCCTCTATTTCCTCTAAACTTCACGGCTTTCAATTTATCAGTCTCAGAAGGATGAAGAGTTGAGTCTCTCATGATAGCATTTGAAACTGTGGTTCCACAGAGGATTTAATGCTGTAGTTGCAGGGAGTCTAGGTATTTCAAATCTGAGGCTTAAAAAACTAAGCCGTCCCCTCTGGCTTTTGCACTGATTCTGTGAAATCCATTTGAGAAACATGCCCATGTTTTCCTCCTTGTTCGAAGCTGTAAGCGTGACTTGGCGTTGAACTAATAATTTCTTTTTTCAAGAACTCCCCAGTGAACTACTACCTGGGTTATCTAAATACAGGTTATTTACTTGATTGGCATATGCTCTTGTCAGTTTTGCAGACTGTAAGTAATGATAGTTGCTAACAAAAGAATCTTGTGGTACTACATTTCTCATTTATGTGCATTTTTACACTAATCCTGGGATACTTGATGATTCTTCCTGATTGTACATTTTTGTATAATTAGAGTCATTATACAGATATAAGTGTTATCTTATTATTCTCTAGATCAGAAAAGAAAGCATTCTTACTTTCTGAAATACTTTTTCTGGGTCATGCCCTTGAACCCATTTGTCAAATCATAGGAGATTCAAATCACAAACTTTTTGTTGTTGTTGTTGCAGTACGCGGGCCTCTCACTGTTGTGGCCTCTCCCGTTGCGGAGCACAGGCTCCGGACGCGCAGGCTCAGCGGCCATGGCTCACGGGCCCAGCCGCTCCGCGGCATGTGGGATCTTCCCGGACCGGGGCACGAACCCGCGTCCCCTGCTTCAGCAGGCGAACTCTCAACCACTGTGCCACCAGGGAAGCCCCGATTTTTACCCTTTAAAAGTCATCTTGGTGGCTTACAGGACCAAGATTGTGTAGAGGAATAGTGTCGTCTTAAGTGATTTCTTTTCAACATAAGTTATATACAACATATTTTCAATTTGTAATTTTAATACTGGTCACTGCTACAATAAAGTTATCATAACAAGGATATAGTAGACCATTTTACATGGTGGAATCTACTTTTATGCCAGTTGTTTATAATGTTATGATGTCTTCATGAATGAGATTCATTATAATAAGAAAGGCGGGGACAACAGAACAAACTTCAGGATGTCTTCCTACCACTTTAAACATCACCTTCACACCCTTAACTAGTGTCACAAATGGTTTTAAAGGATACATTGAACAATAAAAGCAAAATTCCAAAAAGAAAAAAATCCATGACACACAGGATTACTCTCACCGTTTAAAGTAATACTCATCCAGTGATCATGATTTAAATGGAAGCATATTCTAATGTGAACAAATGTATCTTGTGTATAACTATCTAAGTAGTCTGTTACTTCCCAATGGTTCGTATGAAAATTTAAAAGGAGGGATTATTTTACATGTGACTTGGTGTTCACTTTGTCATGTTTTAGAAACACATAGGTGTTTGACAGTCTCTCAGCGCTCTGTACTCTAGCCCTTGCTGAAGATAAGGCATTAACATTTTGGTGAAAAATCTTGACAACACACACACTGTTGTGTAACCTGCTTTTTAAAGATGTCTTTAGCCTCTTTGTGTGTCGCTAATGTTCTTTACACCATTTAAACCCTTTTTATTGTGAAATATAAATATAGCAAAGGACATAAAGCCTAAAGATACAACCTAAAGAATTTTACGTAAAAGGAACCCCACGTAATCACCATTCACGTCAACAAATAGACCGTTTTGAGCACCCCAGAGAACCTTTAACTGCTCACACTACGTAATTTGTAGTGGAGGTGTAAAATTCATTTATGACTGAACAAAAATGATCATTTTCTACTGTCTTTTACATTGTAGGTCTTCCTGTATGAATAGTGCTTCAGAATTAACCTGTCAGGGAGTACGTCGAGTTTATGTGGTAGACGGTAGCAATTAAAATAGTATCGTGCTAGCTCATGGGTGGAGGTCAATCTTAGGAACTCAGGACTCTTACATGGCTCAGGTGGGTGGGCAAAGGCCCGTCACTAACACGGGTTTCTGAAGAGCCAGGACAGAGTGAGATATTAGGCAGGTCTCCAAAGTTGGGGCAAATTCAGGGAGTCAGGTAGTGAGAGAAAATGACCTCTCATTCCGAGGAAGAGGGTCTTTTTGACCCTCCTACCATCTTTCTCATCTTCTGGTCACAGAATTAAGGCGCTGTGAACCAACTAGCTTTTAATTGCATCCCAAGGTCCTGACGGCATTTAGCAGTTTAGGTGCCCTAACTACCCGATGGCTCTAACTGTAAGAGCTTAGATCACACATCTTTAAACTCTTGAACTTCACAGGTTTAGGGTTATGATAACTGTGATTTTGAAATTTTGTATCAGCATTAAGTGCTTTGAGTATCAAATAACAGAAAACTTAGTAACGGTTTAAAGCAAAAAGAATTCACGTTGTTGCACAAAACAAGAAGTAAAAAGGAGTTGGCATTGGTTCAGTAGCTCTAAAATGTCAGAACTTACTTGTTGCCTTATGGTCACAAGACAGCTACTATTGCTCCAGACATCGTATCCATGTTCAAGCCAGGGGGTGGGAGATTCCCAGACATGCCCAGCAGCAAACTCCTTCATTCTCATTGATTAGAACGGTGTCTCTTGACCTTTCCAGTGAAAGCCTTCATTCAACACTCACAACATTTTCTTGTTCTTTCTTTCTTTCTTTTTTTGGAAGGAAGTGGCTGGATGTCACTTCTGGGTCAGTGTAGTACATAATAGGAACAACACATGCAGAAAGAGGCCAGATACTGAGGCGACCTTGAGAGTTTAAGACCTCTGTAAATTTCTAGAAACATTTTTAAGGACTTTGGACTTCATCAGAGTATACAATTGGAGTTTGAGCCCATCTTATTTACATCTCAAGATCAAAGGAGCCTCATTCAACATCAGAATGATGATTATGCTGCTCAGAGGGAGGTTGAAAGGAATAAGGCATTCTCCCTCTTTGATAGAAACAGCATTATTTTTGAGAATATGAAGTTAAAGGAGTATGGGGGACTTAATGTCTAATAATGTTGATCTTCTCTGGGAGTAGTAAAAATCACCTGCCAAGATTACAGCAAGTTTGAAATGGTGACTAGAAATTGGTGAGGGAATTTAGAAGATTCATTATGGGAAGTATCATAAAGATGGGCAATAACTGAACAAAACAGATTGTGGAGCACGGAAGCAGATCCATTTGACGTCAAGCAGCCTGATGTTGCTGAATCCTAATTAATCATAGTCTTTGCCTTTCTCTAGTATCATTTTAAAGCACCTGAATTATAATGTAAAAAGTGAGAATCATCCGCTACTGGGGAGGGAGTCTACCTGGTTGGTGGGAAATTTATTGGTATTGCTGACAATGACAACATTCAGACCGAACACTGTGGGTGTGTGTTTAAGGGAGAGTCACCAGACTGGGTGACTTGTGAAGGTAGCGGGCCCACTTTGGTGCATGCCAAGGGCTAGAGGGCTGGAGAGTAAGGAGGTTGTAATAAATGGCAACAGCCCTTTTCGCATATGCTGACTATCACATTCTAGGCTTCAAAGACAGATTCCATCCTCAAACTAAGGACGAGGAAATTTACAATCTGGGCTGGACTTCGCCTTAGAAACCTCAACAGTTGTTGTCTCCTTTTTTCTCTTCTTTCCTTACCTCTCTTCTCCCTCTCCTCTCCTTCTCCCCTTTCTTCTTTTCAAAAATATTTATTGGTTGCTTATTATGTGTCAGGGATATTTTTATATGGTATAGATACAGTGGTGAACCAATGAGAGAAATTCCTACTCTGATGGAACTTACGTAAACCACCGAACAAATACGTCGTATGTTAAAGAGCTGTGGAAGCCATGGAGGAAAGTGAGGCAGCGTGATGGGGTTGCCGGATGGGATGGTCCTGGTGGCGGTCATGGGAAACGGTGAGATTCTGGATGGATTTTGAAGGAAAAGCCTATAGACTCGCTGACGGTTTGCGTACGTGGTGTAAGATGCCTGGGGGTAGCTGACTACGCTGGGTGATGTGACCAGTCACAACTCAGGATGAGAAATGGGACAAGGACGACATTTTTGGTTTTGGGAACAGAGTGACCTTGGAGTTGATTTAATTAGTGTCATGCTCTGACAGGTTACTGAGTCTTAGGAGGGCAGAACCCATATTGCTCACAGCGGCCTCAGTGGGTATTCACAGGAGTGGTCCGCAGGGGTTGAGGGGGGAGCTTATCAAAGTCCTTCATCACAAGACTCTCCTGCTAACTGCAGCTCCCTTCCCCGAGGAGGTTCCGCTAGGAAAGTCAGGGGAGAGCCTTTCTCCTAACTGCTTATATTCCTTCTCCTGTTCATTGAGGATGTTCTTTGAACTCTTGGCCGTTCCAGCCTGTGCTCTGAGGGACTTATCTGAGTGACAAGTCCGAGAAGACTAAACTGGGCAGACTCACCTTTTCCTCTGGAGGCTGAGCTGCTCCCGGGGATGGGCTCCTCGCCCTGTCCTGTGCTTTGCGGTCCCGCGGGGGGAAGTTGGCCGCCTCTGGGTTTCATGGGATGAAGCGCATTTGACTCGCGGTAAGGAGATATCATCTTGGTTTATTGTGAAAGTGATCATCAGGCCGCTCTTTGCCCCTCCTGGATTCTATCTTGCAGTTGACTCAGAGCCCTGGCTAGGGACAGGAGTCCTATGGATGGAGTTCTCTGGGGAACCACACAGCAGTCACCGTCACATTGCCTTGTGTTTCATCACCATTTACAGACATAGGCACACACACGTCAACTCATCCGTGGCTCCTGTTGTGCAGGTGAAGAGATTGAAGTTTATAGCAGGAAACTGACATGACCAAACTCATTGTAACTAAAAGTAGCATGGAGATAATATATCCAGGTCTCCTTACTACTAAGCATAATGTTTTCTCCCTTATATCCACAACAACTTTGGATATATATTAAGGGTAAGTTTCCCTTGAATCCTCGGGGGTAATGTGCACATTCATCAAAGTTCAAGCAGCAGCACAGGGAACCTCTGTCAAAGCGTGAACAAAGCGTGACAACCTAGAGTTGTCACTATACATTTTATTAGTTAAAGCCTTGCACATTCGTTCATCCATCTCTCATTTGAAATAGGTCAAATTTTTCATTCGTGTCCGAAATGTATTCAAATATATTTTCTTTGAGAGTTGCTTTTCATAGTTTTGTTTTTTTAAGTGCTGAATTTTGGTATGAATTTTGTTATGTTTGTTCATCTGGTGATATTTGTGACTCAACTGGGAAATGAATAATAACATCCCCAAACTGTTGAAGAATTTCTATAGCAGCTGCTTTCTACCAAGTACCTTTGAATTCCTCTGTCTTGGCAGAATGCAATATCTATTAATTATCACAACATTTTAAAAGTCTCCAGCTTTGCAATGAAAAATATGCTGTGCTTATTTTTCTGTGAAGGAAAATCTAACATGGTGAGTACCCAGGGGAGTCATGATGGGCAGATAGCACAATATGAATGGCACTGGAATGCTTCCACGTGGCACTAAACTCTTATCTCCAGCCAAGACCCATCAACACAAATAGAAGGAATGTGAATTAGCCGTTGAGGCTGTGCATTTACTTTTAAGAGCAACTGCGCAATCTAGTTTTCAAGGCCCGAGCCACCCAAACACATTTTTCTACATCACATAATGTTATCATTTAAATATTGTCATTCAAATGTGAAGACCAGCTGTGCATATCAGGACACAGATGTCGGGCTGAGGTACAGATAAGCCATCTGGTGCTTGGTTCTGGGTGGTTAAATTCCAGCCGGGGAATTTCACGTCGTATCCAGCTGTGATAAAGTCAAGTGAAGGCTGCATATTATTCCTCAGAAATCACTCCTTTGGGATATTTCTTAGAAATAAATTTCAACCAGAGGTGTCATTGATTGGTTCTACACTTTCAATGACAGCATTTGCCAAAATAAAGCCAGAGAATTGTGTGGTCGTTTCATTTTCGTTCTATGAAACAAAACGAAATAGTTAAAGAGAATGGAGCTTGTCAATCTTCAGATTATTTGTGTGCAGGGTCAGTCTGCGTAGAGCTGCCTGGCTTCCCTCATCTCTCTGAGAGGAAAAATCAGGTGCTCTGTGAAGGCTAAAACAGCAAAGGTGGTAATTAGCCTGATTCCAGAATCGTTCTGTCTGTAGGTATGTGAGGTATCAGACACGTCCCTCCCCCAACACCAAATGTTTCCAGGGGAAGGATCTTAAAACGCTGCCTTGACTTTTTATATGTGTGGTTAATCATGGCATCTTCAGGAAGAAAAAGACCTCAAAAATTTAGACTATTTCAGCATCTTCAGGCATTTCTGTGTATAACTATATGGAACTATGGACTTAATCTTTATTACTTTATTTATTTATTTTTTTATTTTATTTTTTTGCGGTACGCGGGCCTCTCACTGTTGTGGCCCCTCCCGTTGCGGAGCACAGGCTCCGGACGCGCAGGCTCAGCGGCCATGGGTCACGGGCCCAGCTGCTCCGCGGCATGTGGGATCCTCCCGGACCAGGGCACGAACCCGTGTCCCCTGCATCGGCAGGCGGACTCTCAACCACTGCACCACCAGGGAAGTCTCTATTACTTTTTAATATCTTCAAAAAAACAGACTTTTATTATAACTTAGGGCAATGTTTCTCTTAGTGAATGCTCTATAGATAATTTTATCTTAAGCAAACAACACTAGGGTATATTAACTACTGAGAAGAATAGAGTTATGCTATATATTAATGTATGTTAGCTGTCAAATACATTAACTGAGATTGAAATAAAATAGTTTTCTTTTTCTTTAAAATTAATTTATTTTGTTCTATCCTGTGGCTTCTGATGGGAAAAACTCACCTTTTATCTCTAGATGGAAGCTTCTTCTGGGAGCTGCCATTGCTAATTTAAACACACACAAAAAGTGAATGTATGTGTAGAGAAATTATTCAGTGAAGACTCTTTTTGTTACTGTCTTTTTAAAGCGTGTTTAGAGAAAATCTTGCAGGGGGAGTGAGTAACCAAAACACAGATATGCATAGTAAAGCAAACTTCCAATGCATATATATTAGGCAGGGTGCTCCAGAGCAACAGAACTAATAGGGTACAGGTAAATAGGTAGATATAAGTTGAGACTTATTGTAGGAATTGGCTCATATGGCTGTGGCGGCTGAGGACTCCCACAGTCTCTTGTCTGCAAGCTGGAGAATGAGAAGAGCCAATGGTGGAGCCCAGTCTGGATCTGAGGCCTGAGAACCAGGAGCTCTGAGGTCAGAGGCAGGAAAAGGTGGACATCCCAGCTCAAGAAGAGAGAGAATTTGCTCTCCCCGGCCTTTGTGTTCCATTTGGGCGCTCAAGGGATTGGATGATACCACCCACATAGGCGAGGGCCTCCTGAATCAAATGCCAGTCTCTCCCAGACACACCCTCACAGACACATCCAGAAACAACGTTCTACCAGCATCTGGGCATCCATTAGGCCAGTCAAATTGGCACATAAAATTAACCACTACAGAGTATACCATTCAGGTTGGGTGGTTTATTTTCCTTTTGATTCTAATTGCAGAAATTCTTAAGAAACACTTTTAATTTTAATAATATGGATTTAAGTTCAGCACTTGTTTCTAACTTTCTGAGAGGTCTAAAATAAACCGATGAATGTGTCATTACAATTTCTAATCTTTTTGCATTATTTAAAAGAGAATTTGAACTGAAAAGATTTTTAGAATTGATATCAGGATTATATATTCATTGTAATTTCTCCAAAATATATATTTTAAAACCCCACTAATACTTCAGATACAAAGTGAAGAAATCCATCCCTTAGATTTGATAGGTGCCATTTTCTATACCCCAATCCCAGGACTGAATGGAGCCTATAGTAGCAGTTGAGGTAACTCCGCGGAGCATGAAGGGGCAGGCCTTCGGGTCATAGAAATCACGAGGACAAAAGTGAGAAACAGCAAAGGAGAAAACAAAGACCGTTACAAAAAGTTTAAATTTACGAAAATTTAAAACATGCACTACACCTCTTATTTTCAGATTTAAACTGTGGACAGTTGTTAAATTTTAGACTAACCCTCTCTTTTTCTTTTCATCCTGAATACCTTAAAAATAATTTTGTTACATGCTTTTGTACCTCAAAGTGTAGACAAATGAAAAACTGAAAATTACTGCTACTTGGTGATAGAGGTTTCATTATTTGAGTTAGAAAATTAATTTTACCGAAGTCACCAGGTTGCCTAAAAGCCCTTCAGTGATAGCAAGCACCCCTTCTTTAGAACAAGAAGTTGATAGGCCAGTTGGGAAAAGCGTAAGGGAAACTAATTTTCAGTGACTTTGGTTCGTCACTTTGTGTGAATTATTTCTTTTGAAAATAGGAGATGATGGGGATCCCCTGAGTTAGTGAATTTTTTAAAACACTTGAAATGATAATGGATATTTATATAATCCCTATGTTATATTGTGAAACTACGGGGGAAAAATGGGGAATGGTAAAATCACCCAAGTAAATTCGATGTTTCTATGAAGGGACAGGTTGTAGAGTCAGACCTTCTGCAAGAGAAGGGATCTGTGGTGTTGTTTTTAATTTGTCCTGAAGGGGGTGCGAATTTTGGTTTCCAATTAGGGAACGTGCTAGGAGCTGTGATACCGATGATGCCTAAATATATCAATCTGTTACCTTCTTTACACAAAAACGACCATGATGACGGACAGCTACCATTTATTATGTACTTACTGTGATTCCAGCACTATTCTAAATATTTCATGTGTTAATTTATTGAATCCTCTTAACACTATCATTATAACATTATATTACAATTAATATTATTATTAACACTGTATAGGTGAGCTGTGAGTTTAACCAGAGAGGTTAGATACCTTATCCAAATTCTTATAGCTTGTAAATGGTACAGCCAGAATACAAATTCATAACGTCTGCCTACAGAAACCACATCCTTTTAGGTTAAAAGATATTGCCTCCAAAGTATTATGTTATGTTGTATTGGAGCATATTATATAATAATATCTGATTGCAATCACATAAACAACCAGGACTCAAAAGGCACAAACACACATAACACACATGTGTACACTCTTTTCCACTTAAACCACCAGCAAAAGAAATGATTATGTTTAGAATATGTTAAATATATTAGATTAATAATTCTCTAGTTGACTTCCTTTGAGTTAAAGCCTTTCACATTTTGCAGAGAATTTGAGGAGAGCAATTTAGAAGGTGATCAAGTGAAAGAATTACTTAGCTGCTAACATGGGCATTGGAATTCAGAGAACAGAAATGGCTTTGATTTGAGGAAGGTTACCTAAATGGTACTCAAGTACATTGAAAACAATTCCTGAACAACAGAAGGACAAAGTTTCCATGTCCTTGATCTGAAGACAGATCAAGAGGAAGCAGATTTTGCTCACAGAAAGGTGGATCTGGTTTAGACATAAATAAATCTTTCCAAGATTATGTGAAATAAACCTAAGCCATAGCAACTCACTTGGTCCTGCTTATTACAATTTTCACAGCTATCACTGAATCACTAAAATTCCTTCCACCTCTACGAGTCTGTTAAACTTGACCAAGAGTGGTGCCATATTCCCCTACCACCACCCAAACTTAATTATAAGGGCTGTGATACATATAAACATAGAGACTAAAGGTAACTGCATAGTTACTGAGAAAAATGCAAGAAAAACAATGTTATTACCAACTATAAGAGCTCAATGGTGGTGTTTTACAAAGCATTTTGAAATATTTAAATAATATCTGAGGTGAACTGAATGAATTCTAACCAAACATGGGTTAATGATGGGTTACTTTTTTATGGGTTAGAAGCCTCTAGCTAAGTATGTAGTTTAGGTTAAGAAAAAACACAGATTCTTCCTAGAAAAGAGAGTAATCACCAAGATTACAACCTAAGAAAAGACAATCTCCATCTAAAATTTTAACACAAAATATATAGAATCATTTCATTACTTAGTTGTTTGGAAAGAGAAACAAAAAATTTTCTTTGGGGGCAAATACTAAATTATCTTAAATACAAATGATAATTTTCAGGGAGCATTCATTAGTCTTAGAAGTGACTGTCTATGTATTACTAACCTTCCAATCATCATAATACTATTATCTGAACTAGTCACATTTTCTAGGCCACTCTTAGTTGTAAGACCTACACTAGTGGTGAAATAGGGCTCTGAGAGGCATGAAGGATCCTTTCTTCCCTGTTTTTGCTTATTTTTTTAAAATACAAAGATATGGATTTGCAACACTGTGATCTATGTTCTGTCAGGTTATGATCTCATATGTATATAACTTGTTCAGTCTTAACAAACTATTTTTTTTTTAAGTTCTCATTACTTCACTAATTTATTCTATAGGTCACTATAAAATTTCATTCCAGCTTCCAAAGTGCTTCATCTCTTTTAACAGGTTTGGTGACATTTCAAGGTCGGTAACTATTGAGAATAAATTGAAATAAAGTCCAGTTAAGATGAAGCCTAAAGGATTAGGTTATTTAAACACAAGACATTTCTTGACAATGAGGATTATTAGTATTAGATATTAGAGTAGAAATGACCCTCTTTGGTCTGTTGGTGATAAACATTCTCATTATCTGACAGGAAGTAAATGTAGTAATTTCAGAAGACTTGGGAATGGAACAGATGACCTTAAAAACTCATTCCATAAATGTAGGCATGACATATATGATGTTGGGCATGAAATAATTACATGGTATCTGTTCCCAGAATGGAAGAGATTGTCTAATGGTGACAAATAGGAAGTGTCATGACACACTTGAGTCTGCCCAGTGGGAGAGTGGTAGGTGACGCTTCCTGTTGGAGTGATTTTTAAAAGCCCAAGCCTCCCATGATTCTACCCAGAAAAATGCAGTCCCTTTGAGAAATTAAAGACATGCAGGACTCCGGCTGGAAATACAGATCTGAAGAACCCTACAGTCATACGCGGAGCCTAATTAGGAGAGGAACCTTTCATGCATATTTGTTGATTGAGACTCATGCTTAAAAAATATACTTTGAGCAATTGCAAGCAAAGGCTAAGCTTATTAATAAGGGGACCCGTATACTTATTCCTGGTGTCTTGGTGTATCAGAAGCACAGCAGAGTACCTAAGACAACGTACCCTGGAGTCAGCCTACAGGCGTTTGAACCCACTGCTTGTTTAAGCTTCACGGTTTGTTATATAGAAGTACATATGCTAATTGTAGATAGTTCTCGTTTCTGGGTATGAACTCCATCTCTTTCAGGGGATTCTTTTATCATCTTCATGAAAGGCTAAGTAGATGTTTGGGCAGAGGCTGGGCACACAGTTCTCTCACAACAGCTGCTGTCTCTTCTGAACAGGTATTCATTCTGATTAACTCGGGCCAATGCACCCAAGTTAAATAGCTTGAATGTAACTCCTGGGCCTAAATATTATTGTGTAGATCCTTGGATTTGGTTGGTCACGTATGTCATTGATGAGATATTGTCAGGAAAGTCTGTACATGGAGCCAAAACTTCCTGGCCCTGGCTTTATAAGTAGTTTTCCTTCTAATGAGAACTTGATTACTCGTGACCATTATAATTATTTTCAATTTATTTACTCTCTCTGAGGCATATAAATTACACTCTATCTGTAGCTATGCAACATTTTTTTTTTTTTTTTTTTTTTTTTTTTTTTGCAGTATGCGGGCCTCCCACTGCTGTGGCCTCTCCCATTGCAGAGCACAGGCTCCGGACGCGCAAGCTCAGCAGCCATGGCTCACGGGCCCAGCTGCTCCGCGGCATGTGGGATCTTCCCGGACAGGGGCACGAACCCACGTCCCCTGCCTCGGCAGGCGGACTCCCAACCGCTGCGCCACCAGGGAAGCCCCAGTGCAACATATTTTATTTCACTCCCCCGTGTGGCCATATGGATGGATTCTTCCCAAGAGAGAGCATAATAGTAGAGCACTTTAGTTGCAGGTGTGAAACAAATGTAGCTCCTAGCTGAATATTTTCCCTGGCTTTGTTCATATGAAGCACAGATGTTTTACAAGTCCTCTTTATATTAAGACTAAGATAACCCAACTAGGTTTAAAAGTGATCATATTTTTCAAATTATGCTGTTTCTCAAGCAGTGTACTCTGGAAAGAGAATTGGCTTCAGAAGGTGACCCCTGGCATAATCACTGGGGCTCCCAATCCAGTAGCCTCTGAGAACCTGAGCATAGCCGAGTCCATCTCCTCTTATAGAGGAAGCAGGTACGGGTCCCACACTTTGTGTTAAAGTCTCCTGAGCAGTGGCACCTCCTTTCACACAGGGAAAATGAGGTGACTTGGCGATGAACAGTTTTAGGGAAAAGCATATTACAATGAAACCCTATGAACAAATTCTAGCCCCAGTTTTCATGAGTCACAAATCCACCAAGGCCTAAGGGTTTCTAGGTCCAGCTATGAAGGGCCTCTATTGGACCACCCAAGTGGACCACCACTTGGGACTATTGGTGCCATATGGATGTGCAGGAGTTAGGAGAAAACACATTGTCAGTCAGTTTCCCTGGCAGCATCTTAACTGACAAGAAAGTCTTCTGCTGTTGGTCTAAGGCATAACTGAGCTCAGTTCCAGGTTGTTTTATTAACAGCTGACTTTTGTAGCATTGCAACTTCCTCCTGGGCTCTTGGTATCACAGTCAAAAGTAACTTCCAGTGAATAAGCGACTCCCTCGCACTTGACAAAGGAGCACAGATTGGCTAAAGGGATTGGCACTGGGAATATCTACACTTCAGAAAGAGAAATTTTCTTCCTTGGCAACAGGAATGTGCTCTTGTACACTTTATACTAAGAACCTAACAGTCCAAAAACAGCATATTTGGAATTACTCAGTTTTAAATACCTTTACTTGGAGACTGATAACAGTCTTGTGTGAGGGGTGGTGCAGCATACTGGGTGCATTTGTTTTTGGTCTGACCTCATGCTGGAGCAAAGGCGGTGCCCAGGCCTGCACATCTGATGTGCAGTCCACTTCCCCAGGTTTTCTGGGGCTACCTGCATGAACATAAGCAAGTGATTACTCAGGTGATATCTATATATTTCTATAGAAGATATTTAAGTACATCTTGTGTTTATAGTGTAAGTGCACAAATATTAGGTGCATAACTTGATGGATTTTTACATATAGAAATACATCCATGTTACCACCACCTAGATCAAGGTATAGAACATTTCCAACAGCTGTACTTAGCCATTTTTCCATCCCCTTCCAGAAATAAGCCCTAGTGTGACCTCTATGACTGTAGAATAGTTTGCCTGTTCTTGAACTTTATGTAAATGAAAACAGATAGTTTGTATCCTTTTATGTCTGGCTTTTTTTTTTCTTTTTCCCCCAACACTATGTCTGTGATATTCATTTACATTGTTGCATGGAATCATAGTTCTTTCTTTTTCATTGGTGTGTAACACACTGTTCTACAATGTATTTACCCACTGTAGTATTGATTAATTGCATTGTGCTAGCCCCTAGTTTGGGGCTAGCTGTTACCTACATGCCTATATACGTTCTCTGGTAGACTTTAGCACTTATTTCTGTAGTGTGACTCATTGCTCTTAAGCAACGTATGCCAAATAAATACCTTTCTCCATATCACAGATATCTGCCTGAAGGGAGATTAACTAGCATTAGAAAATCATCCACTTAAAGTCTCTTTGTTGAGGAATTCTGCTTCCTTGTTCATTTGATATGTTACTTTATCTCCTCAATAAAGCCTCCATCTTACCAAGAAAGCAAACCCAAAGTTGTAGAGATAGCCCATGAGTTGGCCTCCAACAAGATTTATGCAAGAGGACCTATCGGGGTGATGCCATAGGCAGAGATTATCAAAAAATAGTTTACCACGAGATCACCCTCTCAGCTCAGATTCTCTGCTCCAGAAAATGTAATACACACAGTTCAGAATCTCTCTGACATTACCTGCAGCAAATTCCAACCGTTCCCTACAAAAAAAAACCTAAGAAGCGTGCAAATCTTCTTTGTCGTACAAGAGCACTGATCACAGACAGAAATACCACGTCTGCTCTGGGTCTCAGGACCTTTACCTGCAGGCAGAGGAAGGAAAAGCAGTGTGAATTATGTCTACATATGCTTAGGCATTGCATTTGAAGCACAATGAGTTGGAAACATTTTTTGTTTGGTCTCAGGCTCAGAATTCATCTAGCTCAAAGTTTAGAAGATCCTGAAACCTAATTCTGTGACGCCACCTTCCTCCAGTTGCTCAGACTAGAAACCTGGGATTCATCCTTGATTTTCTTTCCTCAAACCTACATGAGCAAATCCTATCGGCTCTTAATAAAACCTTCCAAATACAAGCACTTCTCCCACTTCTTGGGCCACAGCAGCCCACTCACGGGCATCTCTGCTTCCACACAGGCACGTTTTGAACTGTTCGTACAATCTACCATCCCTCCTGCAAATAACATTGTTTTTGTTTGTTTGTTTTTTACAAATATAAATTAGATAATGACACCCCACTATTAAAAGAACAGAAAAAACAAAACAAAGCAAAAACTTCCTCTGACTTCCCATCACACTTGGACCAAAATCCTTTTGGGTCAGGAAAGCTCTAGATTCTCATTCTTGAACGCACATTGAGAATTGCCTGTAAAGTTGAAGAATCTTACCTGAGCTGCATACTTGGCATTTGACAGCTCCTGGGAGGTGCCAACATTCACCTAGATTGGAAACTGCTTCTCTAGGGTGCCTCGGCCCACCACTCTCTCCCTCTGTCTGTGCACTTCAACCCCAATTGCCTTCTTGCGGTTTTTTCGGACATACTAAGCTCATTTCCATCCCCAAACATGGATCACTTGGATGATCTGTCCTTCCACACATTCCAATCTCTGTTCAGAGGTTAACTTTACAAAAACATTTTCCTTGACCAACCTACTTAACCCACCCCCTGTTTCTTTACCTGGTATATTTTTAACATTTATGGGAAATTATTATTTTCTCCCTTCCCTGTTTATGGTTGCTGTTCCTCATGAGAATGGAAACTTTGGGAAGTTGGACACTCTGTGTTATTCGCTAAATGTCTTCAGCCTGGCATATTATTGTGCCTGGTACTAATTCTCTAATTCATCTATTTTGAGTGAATAAAAGGATTAATCAGGATTCTGGGATCAAGAATTGCTACAACTAGGCAATGGTGGCTTGTGGAATTCTTTATTTAGAAGGCTTTTGTTGTTCTATTTGCAGCCTTAGACTTGCCTTCTGGAAATAGTCAAGGAGACTGTTGCTTGTATTTGCCTGACTATGTTGCTGGGTTTTCCTTCCTGAGACACAGGCCATCTGACTGGACTTTGCAGTGAGTTGGCTGCTCCAGGCTCAGGAGTCTTGGCTCCATCCTCACTGTTGAAGGCGTGGAATCCAGCACTTCTCTTAGGAGATGGTACAGGTGCTAATCCCTGCCCTTATGCTGAAGGAGTCACCACTCTTTCTCTTTATTCATGTGTCTCCTTTTCACCTTTGATATGAAAGCGTTGCTTGTCCCCTGCCCGGCGCAGCGGGATGCATCCACAGACGGGGGATGTAACCTACCGCATATCTGCATCCCCTGACCTGGGTCTGGGGTCCTGGTCGCTGCACCCCAGGTCCAAGGCAAATGCTGTAGATCTCTCTCTTGAGTTAGAACTTGAATGAGAGCCCTCAGCGTTGTGTAGTTTATGAGGAGAAGCCCGAAATTTGAACTCGTTATTTGACCACAAGAGCAGGGCACTCTGTATTTTATGTTATGTTTCTAAGGCTGAGATAGAATGTACTGGAAGAGTGAGAGGGCTGAGAGGAACTCGGAAAAACTCTAAAACCAAGATGTAGAAAGAATGAAATGCAGAGTGAGAGAAATTTTGCTTTGGGTTGGTGAACAGACACCAGTCTGTCTATTTTAAGCAGAAAGGGATTTACTGTAGTGAATTAAGTGCTAGTAAGAACATAGATATGATGAGGAAAAAAAAAAAAAAGTGGGAACAATAATTTTTTTTTTAACTTGAAAGCAGTGAGAAAAATCAAAGATGTCTGGAGCGTATATGGGCAAAATCCTTTTTTGATGAGAATCATTCTGAGACACAAAATGTGAATTCAGTGACACATGAACAACAATGAACAGGAAAATGATTGAGACAGAAGACAAGCAAACAAACTCCCAAAACAGAAAACCCCCTTAACTGTATATCATACATAGAAACTCAACATGAAATGAGTTCATTAGTATAAAGTTGTTAGATCAGTTTCTGCATGTACTGAGTGGTCAATAAGCCCTAGTTCAGAGAAATCAGAGCTTGTCCACCATGTTGAAGGTGCCAACTAACAAAACACTTGTTGCAAGCTACGGGGAGCTCACTATTTTCAAAATCCATTCTATTCTTCCACTGTCAAAGCCAGTGGCAAAGTAGCTTACCCAGATTCCATCCTTGGTAAGGTGATTCTGAACACAGCTGAAAAGTGTTAAAGTTGGTGGTGCCTCCACCAACAGATTCTCCTTTTGTTTTTCCTCCATAAGATACTTCTTTTTAAATTACACAAGGAGTATATATACATGATATCAAATCAAACAACAGAAAAGTATAAAGTTGAGAAATGCACCCAACTCAGTTTCCCTAATTCTGTTGACCAGTGTTAATGGCAGTGTTTATGTCAATCAACACCTTTTAAATTCAGAAAATATTTGTTTATCTTGGGGAAAAGTTACAAACTAGAAACTAGAAGTAGAATAAGCATATCTTCAAAAGAAGTTCCTTTCAGAGGATTAGTGGTGGAAATAGAAAGACGGTAAGCTAAAATCCTTTATGGACTTATGAACAAAAGGTAACTTTTTTGATGTTTGGTTAGTTAATTCTAAAAATAAATTCTTATTGGTATTATTCTGGAGAAAGAAAAAAAGGAATGCTTATTAAGCAAAAGTGTGAGCTCCTTAAGGATTAGTATTATCGCAAAACCCTGCAAAAACCTCACACGTGGTGAGCATTTTCCAAGTGTTATAATAGGAAAAAGAACATCTAACTTTAAAAATGCCAGCCTTCTTTTTCATAAGGTCAACAGATTTCTCATTTTACCCATTGTGATTATTATTTTCCTCCACTACTATCATGAAAATAACACATAAAATGTCTATATTCAATTTATTAATTTGTTTCATTTGATTATGACTATTGCACCATTTTGAAAATGTCCTATGTATTTAAGAGCTTAATATATTTTCTCTTTGTTTTATTTTGTGATGATTGAATAGTTTTTAAAATGTATTTTGCAAACCTTCAATATTCCATTTGTATAATAGTTTAAACAGTCTTTTTATTAGCTTGTAGCTGTTTTTTTATTAGCTAGCTTTCTCCTTCTTGTACTCTTTTCTTCCCTCCTAGGAGAACTTTACTTCTATTCCTCAGGAAATCAAGGCCCCATAATAGAGGGCTGGGTTATAGTTACTGAGATGGGGTATCCATCCCACTCATTATAAAGCATATGACGTAAATAATGACCAAATCCACACCTCAACCAATTGGTTTTTAATGGGATTCTTGCATATTTATATTTTAGTTTGTGTAAGGAATAGGATTCTTGTGCATCATTAACTATGGAAAGGTTAGGGAAGAGAAAATGGGAAGTGAGAGTTAAAAAATATATAAGGTTAATTGAAATTTCAGATTCTAATGCAATTAAGGCAATTCTGACTCAAGTTGGTGACAAAGAAACATACTTCCGATGTGTGTTAGCTGTGGTTTCGAGAAGCAGAGTTTTCATTCTGGTTAGCTCTAATTTTGCTAAAGATACCAACGAATCAGAAAAAAATTTCACATTTCCATTTAGGTGTAGGTAGTTTCTTTAGTGTAAATTTGAAACCAAATGACCAGGGCTTTCTAAAGCTGGATCTTACTTCTTCCTTTTCTTTCTAAAAGAGAGCTGGTCAATGACAAGGGCTAAATTATCTTGATCTGAAAAATAAAGCTTTAATTAAAGAACATCACTTTCTTGTCCTGGAAGAAAATAAAGCCATATCTTTAAATATAGTCTTATGTGGATGGGTTGAGAGGTTGTAATAAAGCTTGGTATATTACTAATACTTTCTTTTTCTATTCATTAAAAAAGTAAAACTAATGGATTGTAGTTATTACAAAATACTACTGAATATATCAATAATACGCATTTTTATTGGCTGCTGAATTTTCTAGTGAATGCTACATGACACATGAATATGCTTCTAATTAGTTTACTTAGGGGGAAATGGACCTTATCAGCCAATTTTTTTTAATGTTTCCATGACGTTACTTATTACTATAGTTTTTTTGTTTTTGTTTTAGTTTTATGAACTAGGAATTTATTGTCAATGTTTGGTAAAAAGCACTATGAATTAATACTTGCAAAACGTGACAGTTATGTAGTTTATGTTATTGGTGATGCTAATAATAAATAGTGACTCTACCTGAGTCAAATCCTAACTTTGCCACTTATTTGCTGTGTGACTTTAGGCAAATTATTCAACCTTGTTTCCTATTCTGTAAAATGTCTCTGTTTACACGTGTACAAATTAGCAATAAAAATAATATCAATAGCTTTTTCTGAGGATTGACTTAATTCGTATAAAGCAGTTATAACTCAATATATGCAATGTGCATTTTTATTTTTCTATGTATACTTTGAGCCAGTTCCTTTTCCCCAGCAGACACATTCAGTCAAATTGGAGAATCCTCTTTCCTTTCATCCAAGGATTGAGTGTATGTTCTGGGAACTTAGTGACAGGGCTTTGGTGGGGCACTGGGGACAACAGAGCTGACGCTCAATCTTTGCTCACACACTTGTCTGCTGAGGAGAGCTGTCATCACCCTGGTCTTCACCATCCAGGTCATTTCTGATATACATCCAATACGTCCACCTCCTACCTGTCCCTGGTCACACAGAGAAACTACAAGGCTGTTTGAGGCCCCGTCTGTCCAGACTCTCTGTGCCTTGGTTCCTGCTCTGACCCTGCTACCTGCCCTGGGCCCTCCCTGTGGTGTGGACCCTGGGCTCCCTGAGTTCTCGGGCTCCACAAAGCTATCTGGCAGTTTGCATATGTACATAAGATGAACTCTGGAACAAATTTAGAAGCACAGAAACATAAGTACTTATGAGATTTATCGAATCATTCTTCTTATTATTTTGAGCAAACTCTTTCAAAGTCCATTTTTTTTTTTTTTTTTTTTTTTTACAGGGAGACAGAGTATTCAAGACAGTAATTAGGAGACGCAGAGACATTACCAATAACCCCGGGCTCTTATTCCCGCTGAGCTCTGGCCAGGGGGACTCCCCCTGGACATTTGATCAGTTGACATTCTGACCATTAAACTAAGAAATAGGTGTGAGTCTAAAAAGGGACACCCTGGTGTTGAGTGCCGTCCCGTGAGTTTGATGTAGTAATGATTTGTCAGATGAAAACATATTTGCATTGTGTTAGGAGGGAGAGATCACTTCTGGTTAGTGACTCGAAACAGGGAAGAGGATGCAGGACGAGGTATTTGATTTAGATCTGGGAAGGTATGTGGGCTTTTAAGCCACAATTAATTTTGCAAAGGAAACCTGCTCTTGCCTTTTTGTACCCAAAGCTTATCTTTTTTCATCCTCCACTTTGATAAATAGACACGTTTTTGTGGTGGAAAGCACGGAGACTTTGGAGCGGTCAGACTCAATGGTGTCAGTGAGTAGCTGGATGACTTGGGAAAATCAATCTCCATACAATGACCATGACCGATTCCTTCTGAGCTTAGAGGGTCAAGTGCTGAAACCTACACCAAGCACCCAAGGTTCCAGGCCCAGCACCTGAAACAACTCAAGAAAGGCTATTTCTTTCCCCCCTTTTGACCCTGGAGTTTTAATGTAAAGTTCATTTAGTGTGTACTGGGGACCTGAGGAAAATTTCCTTTAGGCGCTGTTGTGCTCTATAAATAAGTATTTATAATCATAGTCCACTTTCTCCTGGAAGGATCTGTAAAATGCAAGATTTTATTGCCATTGATACCTAACCCAAATATGTATAATCGTAAAATGGAACAAAATAACTGGTGGTATACAGAGCCTGAAGTGAGAAATCTATCTGGTTTACAGTTTGTTGTTGTTTTTTTTTAACTGCTAAATTCTACAGAGAGCTAATTTAAAAGGAAGTACATCTGCAGAGCTAACATACAAGATTTTGTAAATGGTTGCATTTGGCAGAAAACATGATGTTTTTCTCCCAATTGACCTCTTAAGAATTATGTTACTGGATATACTCTGTTCCCCCTAACTGGACTTCGATAACATATAACTGAACAATTCCGTTCCTTTGTTAGATCTTTTTGCTCTTATTATGTAGAAGTTTACCCCAACTCAAGAAGAATGAGATAGCTACTCTGGAGTACGGCTGGAAGGCATCACAAGTTTGCGGAACGGTGAAGGAAACCAAGAACTATAGCTTTCTCAACCAACTAGGCTAAAAGCTTGAAGACGGAGAATTCACAAATGTCTGAATAAAATTTTTTTTTTAATACATTTATTTATTTTATTTATTTATTTTTGGCTGCGTTTGGTCTTGGTTGCTGCGTGCGGGCTTTCTCTAGTTGCGGCAAGCGGGGGCTACTCTTCGTTGCGGTGCACGGGTTTCTCATTGCGGTGCCTTCTGCTGCTGCAGAGCACAGGCTCTAGGCATGTGGGCTTCAGTAGTTGTGGTATGCAGGCTCAGTAGTTGTGGCACATGGGCTTAGCTGCTCCGCGGCATGTGGGATCTTCCCAGACCAGGGCTTGAACCCGTGTCCCCTGCATTGGCAGGCGGAATCTTAACCACTGCGCCACCAGGGAAGCCCCTGAATAAAATTTTTGCACCAACATGGAGGGGAATTTCCAGTCTTTGTACTGCTGGGTGTGGGTTTGGGAAGAGGAAAATTAAAAGAAAGAAAACCCACTAAAAATGCAGAGGAAGTCAAAATACTGGTCTATAAATATCTGGATTTAATTTGCTCTAAGATAAAGCCCTTTATAATTATTCTATGCAGCCACATGCCTGAAATAAGTTTGAAATCACAGAACGGCAAAATTTATGATAAACAAAAAATCATCTTGGATTAGTCCTAAATAAGGATATCCTAATAGAGCAAATAATTTTATCTGAATAAATTGCTCATTAATGATGTCTGCACAGCACAACTTGGTGTCTGCAGAATAGGTCTGTCTCAGAAAGAAAATTGTGGTTAGACTGACTCTTGACTTGGTTGTTATCCTGAAGAATTCAAATCCATTTCTCCCCTGCAGGATTTTTCTTGACAGTGTGAGCTATCTAGCTCGCTCTGTGCTGTCTGACCTGGCTCCTGTATCGTGCATTTTTGTATAACTGAAATGATTTTTTTTTTTACTTTAAACCTACCATGCTGTGTTTGGTGGAGGGTACAGGTGTACCATTATGGTTTGTAAGTTAGGAAACCATTTATGAGCCATTGGGAGTCAATCCATGTTTTTTCTACTAGTTTCCCTTTCATCTTGCCTACATCAGTTATTTTGATATGGTGGTAATATTCACTCCTTGCTTGAGAGCAGTAGATTCAAGGTGTCATTTCCTGTGATGTTGTAGGTTTCCTTTGGTGTCCTACTCCGTGTGATTCTTCCTTTTCTTTGTCATGGCATTCTTTCCTTTTATTTTCATATGTTGGCCCGTAGTTTCTGGTACTCTTAGAGTTTTAACAGAACTTTGGATGTTTAATCGTGATTTTAAAGACAAAATACCACTTTGGTGCTTACTATAAATTCGTAAAAGAGTTGCCATGGTTAGAATTTTTCCTGAAAAAATGTACAATTGTTAATAAATGGCATTGAATAAGAAAAATATACGAACACCTAGACTTGCTCTTAACTGCCAGGACACTGTTTTATCTAGTAAGTGTGCGCTGAGTGCCTACTGGTGATGGGAGAATATATATCACCCCTCTTCTCCGTCTTACCCTGCCTACTGTAATTAGCTTGAGAATAAGTCTCTAAATAGACACAAGAAGTAACACACGCTGCCGGTGTGGCTCCAAATGCTCTAAGAGTTCAGAGTAGAGGGAGATTTTGTCTGTCTGGAGTAATCATTGAGACATTAGCAGATGAACGGGTTCTTGGAAGACTTATAATGGGTAAAGACTGGGGATAAGCAATTTAAGTAGAAATAATGACAGGACAAGTCCATGAAGGCAGCAAATATGAGATGTTCTTAGAAAATGATATATTTTTTCAAAGAAAAAAATGTGTATGAAATAAAGGGAGTGAGTCCCCAAGTTAAAATAAAACTATGTAGCAGATAGCATGAAATAAAGTTTACATGGTGTATTTTCTTGTTTAAAATCTGTACAGATTCAAGTTGAAGTGAACTTAAAACACTAAAATAAAATTTCATAGTAATTCTCACGTGACCAAAAACCACCCAAACTCCATTAAGCGTCAGGACTTGAAGTGTGGTGACCTGCACATTCTCCGTAGATCTGCCCAGTGGAACTTCCCAGGCTGGGGAAACATTCTGTTAGCCAGAGTGTATCCCAGTCCTCCTGCTGCTCTAGGTCAGTCTGCCAAAGAACAGGGATGTGAGGGGCCTGGGCCTTCATCTGTGTGATTAGAAGGAAACGTTCCTTTGCAGAAGGAGTAAGACCACTTTTGATAGGTCTGTATAGGCTTGTTATCACTTACCCAGTGTGGTAACTGATTATCATTCCCACTTCCTCTGCCTGTGTAGGAAAGTCATAGATTATCTGGTTACTAAAACATACAAATAATGCGAATACACAACTTTAGCTTGAGGATTTCTGAGAAGGAGTCCAGAAGAGCAGAATCTTTGGAACAAAGACTTTTGGATATCAATCTTATATCGTACTCATTATCCATCATTATCAAAATCATTTTTACTATAAAATCACCTTTATTATAAAATATCTGTTTGTACATAGAATTCTCCAAGGCTCAGACTGAAATCACCATGATACCTTATATCTTCATGAAATAGTAACTTCTTCTGCTCTGGTATGATGATAAAATTATACAGGTTTTGTGATAATAAAGAAAAAAGATGAAAGAAACATTACCTATGCAGCATAATTTAGGGAATGAAATGTTTAATCCATTTTAGAAAAGCAAATCTGTATTGATAATGAAAAGTCCCTATCAGTTTACTTTTATGGGAAAAGTTAAAATTTTCTGAATAGTTGGGTCAAATCCCAAAATACCATACGACTTTATAACACAAAAATAAAAACCATCTATTGTATTCAAACCAGTGTTCAGGCTGAATGGTAATGTTAACTGGATTTCCTGAATCCAGCCTGGAAACTTTGATATCCTTCTGTGCCACGTGGGGCTTAAAAGCCTCTGCCTATGGAGGATCAGACCTCCTTTTATCAGCCTGTCTGCCCCTGATCCAGTCGTGTTCCTATTAAGTTCTGTTGTAACCCCTCCTGGTAAAGAGACAGAAGCTGGCTGTTCTTTTCTTTCTCTCATTTTTACAGCGATGTAGCTCAATTTGTGCCTGAGTATTTCAGGAATAAATAGATATTATGAACCAAGAAAAGAATAAGAATAGAATGGTGAAGTTGACCAAGCTATTAGAGAGCATTTTCCCTATTCAACACCTGCTTCAGTCTCATAGGATATTGGAGGCTGAGCTCTGGGGGTCTCAGACATCCTGAAGTATAATTCAGAGAATATGAAAAAGGTACACACTTTAAAGCTCCTGAAATTCAGTGCCTGCAGATTTTCATCTCTTCCTGGTACAAAGCAAAAATGATCTCCGTTCTCTTATCTGTGCATGAGGCATGAATGTTAATTGATGGCTGTTGTTCCTGAATTACATTTGGCTACTGGGGAAAACCCATATGTGATCAGTTTAGTAATAGAGTGAGTTCGAATGTAATGTCACAGATGGGCAGTGAAACTTTAATTCATACTTTTATGATCTCCAACTTGGATTACAGTCTTTCTCTGCCTCCCAGCCTCCTTCAGGTGTCCCACTGGAAAAAGAAAAGATAGCCTGTACAGGTATGCAGCCCCTGAGATTTTAAACATGCAGAGTCTGGTCAACGTGTAGCTATGCTTGTAGCGCTTGGTCTGGCCCATTAGTTAGGGCCAGGATGGATGCTAAGAGGTCCTAGGGATGTGTTTTCGAAACAAGGTGTGAATCCAAATGAGTTTCAGTTTCCCTATTGTCCAAGCCCAATTTTGCTCAAGTGTAAAAATGTGGGGATTTTATCTGTTCAGAACTGCTATTATAAATCACGACACCCCATAGCTTTTTCAAGCGGTTGTGGAATATAGTTTTCCCAGACAGATTCAGAATATCAGACCTGTCATTGAGTTTAGGTCAAGGCTAAAGTGACTCGTTTAATTTGCTTTTTTTTAATTTTCAGCGGTACGGTATTCTTTCCATGCCTTTCATGTAGCTTTGCCAGGATTTTTAAAAACTCCTTTAAGAGCTTAGTATTCTAATATTTAGAATGTTTAAAGTAAACACAGTTGAAATCTTGTTTAAAACTGTGCTCTTTTAGAACGAACTTATGGTTACCAGAGGGGAAGGGTTGGGGGCAAGGGACAGTTAGGGAGTTTGGGACTGACATGTACACACCGCGGTATTTAAGGTGGATAACCAACAAGGACCTACTGTATAGCACTGGGAACTCTGTTCAATAGTATGTAACAACCTAAATGGGAAAAGAATTTGAAAAAGAATAGATACATGTGTATGTATAACTGAATCACTTTGCTGTACACCTGAAACTAACACAACATTGCTAATCAACTATACACCAATATAAAATAAAAAGTTTAAAAAAAGCATGCTTATTTATATGCATGCTCTGCTATGTGTGGTGATACCATAGCCACGACACCTACCACTTTCTTGCTGATGACAAAGAAACATCAGACATTCTGTATTTTCCTTATAATATAATTCTGTTGTACAGGATATTTTATAAACATATTTATCATTTTTCCTAGGTATGATTTTTACCCTAAGGCCCCAAGTCATCACATTTGTGTCAATCTTATTTGAAAGTAAATCATGAAAATGCATTTCCACTTTTTTTTTTTTCAATATCTGGAAACAGAAATAGCCATAAGAGCCTTTATTTCTGAATGCACTTGCATAATTTGGTTTCTTTACTGGCATTTCCCCATTTCTTTTAAACATGTTTCTTCTGCTATCTAGACATACATTTGTCATATGGATTGAAGTCAGTATAATTATTTTCCCTTTTTACTTATTGCTCATATTTTGCATGTGATGACAGTTTTATGGGAATTAAATATCAGGAATACCTGTTTCAAGGAAATGATATACTATTAGTGACTGGCTACCTTGATTTTATTCTTCCTGAGCATCGCATATTCCTCAGCAATATAATTATAGGCAGCATGCAGTGAGAAACACAAATGAAATCTGATATTGAAAAATCTGGTATTCTAGGACAAGCCATTTTGCTTTTAGAGCTTCTTTTCTCATCAAGGAGATAGCTGTAGTTCACACCTCACATGGCTTTTGTACAGATTAAAAGAAATATGAGAGCACTTCAAAACTTATAAAATTATTAGCAAATATTAGTTATTTATAATACTGCTCTAGTGGAGGAAAGCTTTTATTGACAAGAAACAGAGTATTTAGCAACTAAATTCAGTATTTAATTTTGAAGCACAGAATTTCTTCTGTTAACAGCCGAAGCCCTCCCTTCTGCTTTTTGCTGTATATTCTCTTCCACTTTGGGGGTTCATTACTAGTATAAGACAATGCATATGTGTGACCTTTCTGTTGTATTTTAGTAAAAATCAGGTAATAAAGGTGTTGAACATGTGCAAAAATATAGCAGCAAATATGGAAAGTGAAACTATACTCTAATAAGGCCCTTTTGAAATATTTCACTCTGTAAGTTCTCAATAATAAAAGCAGCCGCCATATTTCCAGTCACAGAATATACTGGTGATTATGTTGGCATTAATACACACGCCATATTTATATTTTTCTTCAGTGTTTCTTTAATGTCGTGAAAACTAAACGTTGGACTGTTCTTTTTCAGTTGATTAAAGAACCATTTTTGAACTTATCTCTGAACTTTTCCTAGTAAGGGAAACTTGATGTTCAAATACCTGTGAGTTCAGATGGTACCATGTGGATTGGGATGGAGGGAACTGATCTCATTCCCCTCTTGTTTCTTCTCATCCCTACTCTGTTTTGTGAAATTGCCCTCTTTCTCTGAGAAAGAAAGAAGTCATATCAGCAGCTTTTCTTAGGGACTCACAAATGAGCTCTTTAATTCTGTGCACCAATTCCTTTTGCAGTTACCATAGTGACTCAGATCCA
>RJWK010000770.1:64242-92906 GCA_004363435.1 Platanista minor
TATATATATATATATATATATATATATATATATATATATATATATATATATATATATATATATATATATAAATTTTTCAAAAGAAATATTTTTAAGTGGGGAGATATCTCAGAGATGAACCGATAATTTACGATGTCCATGTAAATCTCCCTCTACTTGACAGTAATTCTGTGTATTAATTGTAAAACAATCTCATGAGGCTTCATTCAGGACCAATTCACTCAGCTTTAAAAACGAATACAGAAGGTGTGATACTGCGTGACTACTAACAACAAAGTAAGGTCTCCCAAAGCCCAGGTGAACATCCAGTGTCTCCAAATTACTTCCACTGTTCATAAATTACTTTGTCATTGACCAGCTGATCAGCCTTTCCTTCCAACTGGTACAAGATGGAAGTAAAGAGAAGCAGCTAGAAAAATGCATCTTTGTAAATGCACGGTTGGACTTCCTTTTACAGACTGGGTTGAAATAATTATAGGGAGTGTAAGTAGCAGTAAAATTAACTCTGAGATGTTTCATTTTACATAGGATGAATTCTTCTCTGCATGACCCTACTGCTGTCCCATCCCCTAAGTCAATATTTTTCAACCAACATTTTCTGAATTTATGCTATGTGGTAGGTGCTTGGTAGAGGCAAGACATACAGATAGAGCTCTCGTCTTGAGAAACTCATGAATTGCTTATTTGACTAGAATACTTCAGTTGCAGGGAATTTATTTGGGGGGGAGGTTTCTGGTCTAAATAGCAATGAAAATAACAAATGTTTACTGTCTTGTAGAGTCAGCAGAGCATCATAGTTAAAAGTGTGGATCTAAATTTTACCTCTTGAAGTGCTGAACATTGGAAAAGTGGTTTGTTCCTTCATCTACAAAAAAATAAATAACAACAGAATCTAACTCAAAGGACTGTTGTAAGGCTTGAGTGAGTTAATATTTGTACAGTACTTAGAATAGTGCCTGGATTCAAATCACTGTTAAAGATAAATAAAATGCCTTACTTATCCCAAGGACAGATCTAACATTAGAAATTTAGAGACTGTATGAATCATCTATTGCTGTGTGATAGATTACCCTCAAACTTAGAAGCTTAAAGCAGACATGATTCTCGGATAGTGTCCAGTAGGTCAGGCATGGGGCACAGGGGTGTCTGTGTGTCTCTGACCAGGGCAGCTCATTAGGCTGCAGCTAAGCTGTTAGCAGAGGCTGCAGACATCTCAAATCTTGATGGAGCAGGACTGGCTTCTAAACTCACCCCTGTGAGTCTCAGGTCCTCACAGGCTCTTGCATGGAGATGGTTCTGTGCCACATGGGCCTCTTTATGGATCACTTTATAACATGGCCCCTGGCTTCGTTCAGAGTGAAGGATGAAGGGAATGAAAAAGGGCTCCAACATGAAAACCACTACTTTTTTGAGGAAATGACATTCCATTACTTTTACTATATATTCTCCTCAATTAAAGCAAAAGTCACTAGGTCCAGGCCACACTCAAGGAGAGGGAATTTACACAAGGGCATGAACACGAGGAGATGAGGTGGATTCCACTGGAGATCGTCTTAGAGGCTGTCAATCACCGAGGTGATTAACATTTTTTTAAGCCTATGAATGTTAAATATTATAATGTACTTCCATTAATGGAGAGCCTGAAGCCTCTCAAAATCTCCAGAGACTTGGCAAAGTCTGCGTGTACTTCCTTTGGCCAACTACCATTTTGTCTCCCATGCCGGGTTGTTGATTATATTTGCTATTGGTCCATTGTCTCTGAAATGTACAAAGACCTCTGTTACTTGAAGGTTGCCAGATAGATGTATCCTAGTACTGGAAAGTGACACTCTCTTCTCTGAATCTCTTTCTTGTTGAGCATTGATTATCAACCCCATGGGGAGGGCTCCAACTCCATGCAGAATAGCAAAGGTCACCACTACACCAACCACCAGGAAAAGAAGTCCAAACAAACACTTCTGATCACTGTATCTTGTATGGAAGTTGCCAAGGAAAACACGATGCAGTCAAGCACTGGATGGGGCAATGCTTTACTTACATGAAGAGACAGCAAAAGGTCAGCTTTAATAGTGGGCGTTGGTCCCATGGCCAGCAGGTCTCTTCCCACAGCTACACAGGGTTATTCACCTACGTACATGCCTCTCACACACAACGGAAGGACGCTTCCCTTCCCCACAGAGGATAGATAAAGCAGTGGGGTTGGCCAGGTACCATATGTCACACAGGCTTAAGCAGAACAAGAGTATTCACTGAGCCTGAAACAATGTAAGATATTCCCACACAAGCGGATAAGCCCAGCACGAGCTGTGTGAGCTCCTTATCTCTCAGTAAGGAAGTGTTCCACGCCCAAGGTCCATTCTTTTTTTAAATGTTTTTTTCTATTTCTTTTTTCTTTCCTTTTCATTTTTTTAAAGTGACTTTTGCAGGACTGGAGAATTTTTATTTTTCTTTCTTTATCTTTTTCCAGCCACATGGCTTTCAGGATCTTAGTTCCCAGACCAGGGATTGAACCTGGGCTCTGGCAGTGACAGAGAAGAACCCTAACCTCTCGACCACAGGGGAATTCCCCCAAGGTCCATTCTTGTGCAACTCCATGGTAGAAAGATTACGTGCCCGAGACAGCCTTTTCCAACATTTCTGTTAGTGTGTGGTTTGTGTTTGTTGTGCCCACCCTGATTTGTGGATTTGCCATATAGAATTTAGTTAAGACTACCGCTTTTAGAACAGTTCTCAGAGAAACTCAAACATGATGGCTTCTTTGTCCTCAAGGCCCCAAAATGATGATTCAGAGTATTTTTACCCTTATGAGAAACTACATTATGTTTTAAATCTTTTACTTAGAACTAAACCATGAAGATGGATGACAAAATGATGGGGAGAAAAGTGCTTATTGCATTCAATATGGATAATCAACCTATATAATTCAAGGTAAAAAGAGGGAAATAATGTTCTAAGACAAGGGGTGCTATGATTTTATTTGGTCCTGAAGTATACAGGTATATTCTATGTCACCCAGATCATTTCCATCAAACATACATAACTGAGATTTTGTTGCCAATTAACTTCAGTTGTGTGGACTTAGACAATTGTCCTTGAACCACAGGCTTCATATGAACTCCTTCTGAAGTGTATCTGGAAGAGACAACAATTTTTTTCTTTATGCTTGTGTTTCAGTTAGAATTCCTGTGCTTATGTTGCATCTGACCTCTTTGAAAACCTTAATTTAAATGAGGAGCAAAGAAGTCAACATTATCTTGCAAGGTCCATTCTAGCTGCAACATTCTGCAATTCCATGTTTCCACAAGGTGCAGAGTTGTTCTGAATTGTGACTAGAGTGGCACCGAACTCTTGTTCTCCCAGAATGTGAATGGTAAGGCACAATCTCCTAACATCTTTGTAAGAACAAAATTATATTTCTGTATTTTTTCTGATGAACAGAGAAAGTAGAGAAACTTAGTCGTGAGAGATTTCTTGGTTAAATTAATGTTCCTAACCTAAACAGTAAATGATTTCTTGTTGGAAGAAATGTTTATTTCTCTGGGCTCTTATTAGACCATGTGCATAACTTCAGCTTTTCATCCTAGTTTTCCCCTATTATTTCTGAACACTTCTTTATTAATTATTATTTCTTTCGATTTCATTTTCAATTTCTTCCGCCCCACTAGCCTCTCTCCTTTGTCTATAAGATAGAATAGAAATTTTCCTCTGATCACGCTATTTCCGCAGGGAACTGGCTTCTGATGTGCCTTTTAAATAAACAAAACTTTTGGAAAGAGAATATTTTGACACCCTCAAATATTCCATTTCTGCTGCATCCTCTTGTTTATTAACCCTCAACAATCTGCCTTCCACCTTAAGTCCATAACAACGGATCGACAAACTTGAAGGTCACATGTGATTGTATAATGACATAAACAATGGTCCTTTTCCATTTTTCATCCTCCTCGATAAGCCCTTGACATCAGACACTAATGCCCCTCATCACTTTTGCAGAAATCCGTCACCCTGGCTTTCCTGACACAGAATTTGATAGTCCTCCTATCTCTGCCTGCTGTATCTGTTATTATTAGTTATTCATTTTCTCCCACTGTTATTCCAAAAATTCTACCCTGGGCCATCTTTTCTATCTCTGTAGCCTTCTCTTGGCCTTTCTAGTCACTCTCTTAACTTTAACCATTTGTTTCTTCTTTATTCACTAGTCCTAATCTCTCTCCTGATTTCTACACCTTCCTTACACTTTTGATTTACAGAAATTTTGACATTAAAGATGTCTTAGTCATCTTGATTACTTAAGTAAATTATCAAAAAGAGGAGATGGCAACAAAAAAATCACAGTACTATTATAACGCTACTTGTTTATTATCTACACTTGAATACTCCAACTGGGCAGTTTAAAAACAGAAATAAATCTAAGCGCTACATGGCTCTCACGGCATTATGAAAACTGAAGCTTTGAGTTGGGCTTCCCCCGTCAAAGTGGCTCTCAGAGGAAGCTGCTGCCTTGGCCACCACCAGGAAGCTGCCCCTTCCTTCCAGCTTCAAAACCAAGCCACATCTGCCCAAATGAGGAAGCTGCCCAGTAGGGCATCCATCTGTTGAATCCAGAGTGTCCCTCTACAGATTATAGCTCACGGGCGATCTGCATCTGCCCACATCCATCAGTTTCTAATCAGAATCTTGAATGAGTCATTTGATTGGCGTACTTTAAATGACGGAAAGAGCTGTGGATGGAAGACAGTCTGGGAGAGGCAGGTTGCTCTAGATGCTTAGCTCCGGCAGTACAGGAGGGGATGCCAGCAGAGCACTGGGATTGGTGTTGAGTGAAACGGTTCATATTTTTGCCGTTCTCTTGGTCCCATCAAAAAACATACGTGACCTGCTTCTCATTCTCAGATTTCAACAGAACAATAATAGACACAAACGAAACATGCTTTTACCTAACCAACAGCAACTCTTCCTCATATTATAGACAACAAAGTATACTCTATTCAGACAGAAGATCCAAGGTCTCACCAGTTCCTACATCCACCTCTGGGTGATATCCACTCCTCCCTGCCATCCTGTAAGCTGTGGACTATATTATAAAGTTAACCACAACTTGTAAAATTGAAGAGCCTATAGAAAAGCAGTCGAGAGAAGGGAGAAAAGATAAAGAAGTGATATTAGATACTTAAGAGAAATTTAGAAAATATTGGTAGTTTCTAAAGCCCTATTTTTCTACATAACTTTCATGTGAACATAGGGGGAGTTTATAACTTCTTCCCTTCACTATCTGTATTAGTCAGGGTTCTCCAGTGCAACAGACAAATAGCATCTGTTTCTTGCTATCCAGCTAGGTAGCTAGCTAGCTAGCTATTGGTCAAGATTGTTATAAGGAATTGGCCCACATGATGATGGAGGCTGAGAAGTCCCAAGATCTGCAGTCAGCAAGCTGGAGACCCAGGAGAGGAGATGTGTGGTTCTAGTCCAAGTCCGAAGGCCTGAGGACCAAGAGAGCAGATGGTGTAAGTTCCATCCTGAGACCCTACTGTCTCTACACACAAGAAGTGTTGATGTTCCGGTCTGAGTCTAAAGGCCAGAAAAGACCAACATCCCAGCTCAGCGGTCAGGCAGGAGGGGTTCCCTTATGCAAAACCGAAAGGAGGCAGCTTTTTAAAATTTCATTTGGGCTGATTGGATCGGACCACCCACATTTAGGAGTGCAATTTTCTTTCCTGGGTCTACTGACTCAAATGTTAGCTTCATCCAGAAGCACCCTCACGGAAACACCCAGAATAATGTTTGACTCAATATCTGTGCACCCTGTGGCCCAGTCAGGTTGACACATAAAATTAACCATTACACTACCCATTCCAAGCTCTGTTTTCCCTCAGATGACACATAAACCAATCAGGGTTTATTCTCTGTGGGTAACTCAACTCTTTCTGGTCATAGTAGAGTTGGGAGGCAACCCAGAGGATCCCCAGTTTTTCCAGACATATTCTTTTGTATCTTCACAATATAGCAGTTACTCTATTTCACCTTTAACTGTATTCATCACCCCAGTAAATGCAGTGAGTGCATGTCACTGGACCATTCTTCCTTGTTGGTCCAGTGACATGGGGACCCCCAAGTGACCAGACCTCATCTGCTAGTGCAGTGAGACCATTTTCTTGTTCTCAGCTGACAGCACCTCTCCCTTGGGTACCTTTTTAAGTTACAGTGCAGGCTAACTTGCTGTAATGAAGAAAGCCCCAAATATCGTAGCTTGAGCAAGATAATTATTTCCCTCTCACACGAGTTGGCCGGTGGTTTAAGGCATAGAAGTATCTTTGCTTAATAAGATTATCCAGGGGTTCTGTCAATCTTGTTCTATCTTGTAGCTCTGTAATGCCTCAGGGTCTCATCTGCATGCTCAGTACTGGCTCGTCTGCTTTATACCTGTGAATTCTAGCCCACACACATGTGGAAAGAAAGGAAGGCAAGCACAAGAATTTTCCTTTTTAAAGGATTTGACCTTGAAGTTGCATATGCATCCTTCAGATCTCACCTCATTAGCTAGAACTATGGCACATAACTCTATACAGAGGCAGTGGAAAGCTGGAACTTGTCTCTAACTGGGCAGCCATTCACTGAACAGATATGCAGGGTGTTCTATTATTAACATGCAGAGGGAGATCACTGGTGTTGGGGAAGTTATCAGTCTACGGTATGGTACGAAAACTTCTAAAAATCAAGATACCAAAGTTTCAGAGATGGGAAGCAAAAATATTGTGAGAGGGACCGCAGGTGTAACAGTGAGAGATGCTACTTTCACTCCTCCTTGGTTCACCAGGCCTGTGTGTTTTGTCTGTGGTACTTAACATCAAATATCTGATGACGCTTTGAGGTGTATATCACATCCGAAGGACAGTTCCCCAGCCACACCAAAATTGGTGCCCCCTGGGAAGAAATCTTTCCTACTGTCCATCACAGCTCCCCTGATGGTCGTGAAATGCTGTATCAGTCCACCTCTGCATGGTTCTAACACATTGCTTTAGGAAACGAAGGTTAAATGTTTTCTTCCCCATCAACTGGCAGAGTACTTCTTACAAGACTTTTTGAGGGAGAGGAAGCCGTACAATAAGCATAGAGGTGGTGAGAATTTGAGCTCTCTGCTCAAGCAACTTACTCTTATCCACGGATAATAGCACTTTTCAAGAATAGAGATAACACTTTATCTCACCAATGTATTGCTTGGTGTCTTGATAAAGGGAGCCTTAGAAGACAGAGTTAAGGGGTGGCTTAGTGGTCACTCGTTAAAAGATCTAGAAGAATTATTAATATTCTTCCTATTCTTTGTATTCTTTATACATTACTCAAAAAAAAAAAAAAAAGTGCTGTCCTTTTAACTTCATCCATTCTGGGCCATGACTGAATCTAGCTTTCAACCAAGCAATCAAGTAGACAATGAGAACTTCAGCAGGTTTCTGATGGGCTAAAAGTAAACCTATCCCACGATTTTGTTTCTCTTTCCCTGATTTAAAATCCTCATAATTTTTAAGAGTGTGAGTTTCTCAGCCAGATTGTCTAGTTTTGAATCTGGTTTTATACTAACTAGCTGTGTGATCTTGGATAAGTTGCTTAACCTCCATACACCTTACTTTCCCTATTTGCAAAATAGATATTGTATCTACTCATGGTTTAATTGTCAATACATTTAAAGAGGTTATATATATATATATATGTCTGTATACACTATATCTGTATCACAAAGTCTATGTTGAATAAATGATAGCTCTTTTTCTTTTTAATTCAACAGAGGTCAGCATCTCTAATTTGAAGGTAAAAAGCCTTCATTGTTTTGTTCTAGTCTTTACTTCCACCCATTATTTTACACCAACCAAGTATTCCAAGATTGTGAAGCTGGACTACATCCTGCTTCCTGACAAGTCTCTCACTTTTGTATTTGACATCTCCTGACAAGTCTTTTCATGGAACACTGCTTATTGGATTTTACGCATCTTACAACGCTCACATCAAGTGCTGCTGCCACTGTGTAATCTTTCTTGCTATTTTTCTGTTTGAAGGTGATCTTTCCTTTCAAAACTCTTCATTGTGGGTCATGTTTTCTTTCAGGACACCTCATTAATTAATTCACTGATTAGAGAATTAGACACATCTTAAGTGAATACCTACGATGTTTAAGGAGAACTTTTCACTGTGAAAGGAACTTGCAAATTTGTAGGAGAAACAAACGTATAAATAGATAATTCCAATATAGCGGTTTGATGTTATGAGAGTCATGGTTAGACAGGTTACTTAGCTCCAAACTGGGAAGCCAGTGAAGGCTTCCTGGAGGAAGCGATGCCAGAACTGAGTTGTAAAAACAGTTGTAAAAACTGTTATGAAGTTCACATGGGGCTGAGGTGGGGAAATACTGAAACGGTAGACACTGGAAAGGTACGATCCCAGAGGACCATGTATGAGAGAGTAAGGAGTTTGGACATATTTTTAAGTGCCATTAAAGACTTTTCAGCAGATTTTTAATTCAGATAATTCATCTTAGGAGTAATATGGAGGTGGGGCTTTGGGGCAAAAAAGACCAATTAAAAGTGCATTGCCATCATCCAGCTGAGAGACAGGAAGGGCAGGAATAGTAGGACCAAATGGAAAAGATGGAATAATTTGAAAATAATTCATGAGAAAAATTAGAAGGACTTTATGATCAGTTAATTCTGGGAGATGAGGAAGAGGAAGGAGGTGAATATGTCTTTTAGGTTTTAGCAGGCATAACAGGGAGGTTGGTGATGCTAAAGAATATCACCTAAATCTGAAACTAATAAAATGCAGAGAACAAAAGGGCAGGCTTAGTATGTTTAGTGTGAGCATGTGGTGGATCGTACCCTGACCTTTTCGGATCTACTTATTCACAGATATATCATTCTCTGAGGTGAAAACTTGAATATGAAAGACAAAGGAGACAATATCTTGGTATAATCGTGTCCCACATGGTCTGTATTTGTACACCTCTCAGTGGTTTACACCATCTGACTTACTACGGATGGGAAAAACTGCTAAGGTAGAAAAAAATCCGTAATCTTAAAGAGAGAAAAAGGAAAAAAAAGGAAGAAGGAAGAAAAAAAAGAAGGAAAAAAAGAAAGAATGAAAGGAAAAGGAAGATAAAACATCCATGTGGAAGCTGAATTTATATGAATGTAGAATTTGATAAGAAATTGAAACCGGTAAATATCACAGGTGAGCAGATACCTAATTAGATAATGAAAAATTACTTTTCATTTAAAATCAACTAATCTCTACCCTCATTCTTTGTTTTTAAAAGAGGATTTATGTAAATTATTTGGTACGGTAGATCTTCTGTAAGGAGACACTGATGGCAGAGTGGAGTAATGGAAGGCAAATTGGGCTGAGACCCCAGAAACCTGGGTCCTAGCTCTATCCTGTCCTAAACTTGGCTGGACAAGACACTAGTCCAAAAGTAAGCAATGTTTATGTCCCCTAAAATCTACATCTGTTGCTTCTATAGCTAGGCCTAGATTTTCTTGATTTTTTGTTTTCTTTTCAGTTACCCTCTTGTTGAAATCTTTTGATATTTATAATCTGATTCACTGTGGCTCAGAAATATTCGTCTTCTTCCAAAATGCTTGTGAAAAGAAAAGCAGCACATGGGAACTGGACACAGACATGGCTGCCCATGAAGTACTCAAATCAATCAAGACTAACATAAAATGATATAATAATATAAATTAAGGCTCTGCAGTGAATAATTTTCATTTCCACCTCTGCTAACACTGAAGCGATTATAGGGGTAAAGAATGGCTATCACTCAACAGTCCATGAAGGCATCTCATTAGTAGGTTAAAGGGTTAAGACTTGATTAAAAGAAAAAAGAATACACCAGTCAAGTTCAAGGGACAGAAGGAAATGAAATGGAAATGGGTTACTAGGTGAATATAATTAGACAGCATTTCACAGAGTAGACGTTTTATAAATATAAGTTGTGTAAATGTATGAAAGAGCCTGAAGGCTTACTTTTTGCTCTAAATTAATATTAAAATGTTATATGATTATTAATGTTCTTCACAGGTTGAGCTGTATCTGCCTTTAGCAGTAGAACAACCCACATTTCCTGAGCCTCATCTATAATTCACATATGAAGCATTAAACGTGTGTGTGTGTATGTGTGCGTATAATTACAGGTGTGTGGAGAGGCTGGTGGTATTCAATTTTTACCTGTTTCTAACAAACTCAAACAGTTGATTGCAGAGATTAATTTTCAGTTGATCTTACATTACATGAGGATGCTGAGTAGTGCTAGTCTTAAAAGTTTTTGAAAAGAGGAAATCTGCTTTTTCTAGAAGAAATTTATATTCAGCAAGATGAAAACAGTCATACTACTGTATTGGCACAGCATAAAACACTTAAAACTAAGAAATTTCTTGAAAATTTGTGACGCCTATAACTGGCTTTCAGAATTCATTCAGTGGCATGTTAACTGAAGTAAAAATGAATAGAGGCATAATCCAACGAAGAAATGATACAGACAATCTGATTAGCAGAATTTTTTTGGTGGGGAGGTAGAGTTTCACCTACAATCTCTGTAGATCTAAGGGAGAAAATACGTTGTTCACAAAACTTAAATTCAATGGAGGAACCGATTCGATTTTTGAATTTATGTTTAGTTCTTTTTCCAGACCACCATGCCCTTGAAAAGTTAATTTAGTTTTACCTCTGGATACAAGAGGCTTCGCATGACAAGGGAAGTTGAAAGCTTCCCAGGTAAAGATGCTTCAAAGAATAAGGGACTCATGATAGGGAAGGATAAAAGTCAACGGTTTATACCATTCAATTGCTTTTAAGATTTTCATCAAATGCATGCCCTGCAGTAGAAACTTACTAGAGCAGCTTTCCAGCAGAGTTAAAATCATAAAACAATGACATTGTTCTCTTTGTTTCTCTGAGCTTTCACAGGGGAAAGACAGCAACCGAACTGTGTATCAACTTACTTTCTTCCCCTTTTGGTGTTGGAAAAAAAAAATCTTACCCTGAGGTACGCCATACAGTTATGCAAAAGCTGCTTCGTTTTTTGTTTTCGGCTAGAAAAATACAACTTTATTCTAAGAGTGTTTGTATTTTATGGATTCTGGTGTGAATATGCCATCGGTTTACTCAAGGACAAAGTCTTTCAAAACACAAAAAAGAAGTTCATTGCAATTTTTAAAATAAATATTGGGATTTTATTTAATTTATATTTATATATATATATATATTTATTTATTTAACTTGGGATTAAAAAAAAAGTGTTTACTAATACCTTTTCATCAGATGCCTAGAATTTGATTTTTTTAAAATGTGTGCATATTTTATGGCAATGGCTATAGCTTACTTAAAAATAAGCATTTGCAGCAATGAAGCGGACTGCGTGTTCCTATTTCTGGGATGTTGCCAATCCGTGACCTCACACGCAAGTGAACGACTTCCTCCCCGCCTGCCTGTGTGTTCTATGTTCCCTCCTGTGAGCAAAGCCATGAAGGGAGCAGAGTATGACAGTGTCCTCAAAATGCCAAGTACAGTTTTGAGTTGAGACACTTTCTTAAAACCTACATTGTAATTGTTTCACCAAAAAGATATAGAATACCATACAAGTCTTGCTTTATGTTATATTGCAAGCTAATAAAAGCTAAAATTAGTTTTCTTAGATATTCATTGAGTAGAAGCTGTGCTTTGAGTTGCCTTTTTGAGATTTAATTTTTTTTTTTTTTTTTTTTTTTTTGCAGTACACGGGCCTCTCACTGTTGTGGCCTCTCCCGTTGCGGAGCACAGGCTCCGGACGCGCAGGCTCAGTGGCCACGGCTCACGGGCCCAGCCGCTCCGCGGCCTATGGGATCTTCCCAGACCGGGGCACGAACCCGCGTCCCCGGCATCGGCAGGCGGACTCTCAACCGCTGCGCCACCAGCGAAGCCCGAGGGGACTCTTTCAATTATAGTGAGTATGAATTCACTTAGCTTCAGTTTTAATGAGGGAGACTGCAATTTAATGGCCACTCCCGAACAATAACTGTGGTAAAACCTAACCTCCTGGAGACTGGAAACAGATTCCAGCAAGTCCAGCACACCAAGAGGCAGGAATTCTCGGTCTCGCCTGTTGAGTGTGTGGGGAGTGCAGCGGCAGCATTTCTTCCAGCCACACGTTCGGTGGCTTTACACTGGTCACCTTACACTGGCCAGGCTGGGAGTGTTCACGTCACAGAAACCGTCCAGCTATCAAGAGCTGCAAATTAGAGATCTCTTCACACCCCGCTTATCGACCAGCTGTTGGCGCACGACTGACTTCAGGTCTGTCTGCTTTTCTTTCACACTCGTGGCCTTTTCCCTATTTTATAGCTTCTTTTTTAAGGTTAAGATTTCTTTTTCAGCTCTTCTTAAAAATTATCATGCGATTTTTTCCTATTGCAAAGCAGTTACCGTCCAATTCTGATACTTTTCTTCCCCCCCGCTCCCCCACCCCCCCAAAAAAAAAACCTCATGGAACAATCTGGGAATGGCATCCTTGGATCAGATGCCACCGTTTAAGTTCTCTGCATCCAGACTAGTGCATTTTGCTGTACAAAACACAGCTGCAGCCGGAATCGTAGGAGGGAAACCCCTTAGAAGGGGTGGTGTGGTCTGTTAGAAACTATACTGCAAATATGCTATTTCTGTCCCAATTAAATATTCCCTTTTAGTAAGCTCATTATTTTAGCCTATAGGTTTTGGTTTTGTTTTGTTTTGTTCTGTTTGCATTTTGACGCTTGCTTGATACATTTTTTTTTTTTTTAAACTGGTCCTATTTCATATGATCTTAGAATTTGTTGTGTGTCTTCTGTCTCCATTTAAAGACACTGATAAAAATGATGACCAGGTTGGAGTTGGAGGTAGGGTGCAGTGCTGCAAATATAATAGTTGTACTAAATAAAGAAATACGTTGACATGTAATGCTCATTTACAAAGCTTGTCTGTTTTACACTGAGGATGGCTGTCTAGTTAGTTATAGTACTGCAGAAATAATTTCTAATCTTGCACAGCTCGAGATCTATTGGCCCCCTTAAATGCCCTGACCAGAATCTCATCAAGAATTCTTTGTTGCTAGGATCAAATTCCATCAGAGCTCATGTGACCCCAGTATCTCCCTCTAGACCTTCTTGTTTCGTTAAATCTGTGCTGATAGCAGCTAGGTCTGCTCCACTCAGTTCCCCAGGCCACGTGGGGCAGATTAATGATGGTCCATGTCTGCACAATGATCATCAAAATGTAACTACGATGTGACTGTACATGCAGACTGCCTACTCATTATTATATGGTCTTTGAATAATGCAACAATATGGCGTTGGGTGTATACCAGCGATTGTACCTATAACTTGGAAGTTAGATTTGGGTAATTTGACTTATCGAAGTAGTTTGCAACCACATTAGGTAAATGTGGCAAGGCTGTCTGAGAACTAAGACGCTCAGAGGACTCCTGTTCTTGGCTTTTGATGTCCAGCATGTCTCCCTCCTGGATGAACTGGAGACCATCACTATAACCTGAGAGCATCTCCCATGAGGAAAAGGGGTGACGTGCCTACTGAACAACCCTGGCCTGATGTCATTTGGTTCTTTGCAAACATCTCTATCCTTTGAGCCAATTGCTTTAAAATGCAACTTATATAAAATTTATGTGTGAAAATGTTGATTTTTCAACAAGCCCTAAGTTGAGTCTTCAGTAGAATTAGTTCACTGATTTCCACCTTATGCCATAATTGCAGCACTTGCAATCTACATTTCTTCTGTATCATTAGTTATTTCAGCATCAGTTTTAATGATTCCTCAGGCTCCTCCCAGTTGCCTGTTTCCCAGACTCTGTAGACTTTTGTTTTTATTTCGCTTTGCCAGACCAGAATGACTGAGCTTTGGACTTAAATATTTTAAGGCATTGCTCGTGCCCTGAGATCTCTAATCAAGCTCTGTCCTTCCCTGACTCTCAGAGCAGTATCTTCCAAATCTACAATGCTGCCTAACTTCCTAACCTTCTACTTCCTTCTCACAAGGACCTGTAACTTCTAAAGCTTTCCTATTCTGCCAGTCTATGCATGCTCTTCCGGGCTCCCTTTTTATCCTCAGTTGTGTTCCAACGTTTTTGCTCTGCCCTCCAGGTGACTGGACTCCTTCACCCGTCTCTGCTCCACCCCCTCCCCATATACCCTTTGATTTACTTGAAATACGCCTGTGACTGGACTTCAGATTTGTTGGAGGCAGATGAAGAACATGCATTTTGCTCATTCTTGTCCGTTTGTTCAATTAAACCCATGACCCTCAGGATCCTTCCTCAGACCAGGGCTTACAATCTTCCTGCCCCAGAGCTTCCCCTCCTCTGTATATTCATGTCATCTACAGTCACCAAATTGCAGCTCATATCCTGTAGTCCCAAATTTGCTTAATATTTTTTCATTCAAAATAAACATCTTCAAGATGCATCTTTGCATACTTAGTAAGATAATTAATTCTATAAGGAAATGCACAAGTGAAACAAACATGGGGAGTATGAACTTATTACAGCCTTACATCATAATCATTTTGTTTTCTAAGTAGATTACCCCCAGATTAGTTTCTTTCTCCTTGATCTTTGCATCTTTTTAAGGGTGGCATAATCTGTACTTTGAATATATTTCTAATCCAAACTTACATTCCTAGAATCAGTGTGCAGAGAATCAGATTCTGTTGCATCAAGTGAATATCGAGGGCCTCCACTGATGTCAGTGGTTGAACGATCTCCTTTTGTATAAGACTTGGAAAGATGCCTTCTGATTTTTTGTAATAACCAGAAAATAGTTATAACTCTGGACATAGTAGCTATGGCACTAATAGTTTGTAAACCTACTGGTCATGTAGATAAAAGAAATGAGGGAGTACTCTTTTATAAATTGATAAAGTGATAGTTGCATTTTAGTATTAGTAGGAAGGAGAGATGGCAAACATCTAAGTACAGAGTGTATAGTGAGCAGTGATGGCAGGAGTTTTATGTCCAGGTTGGGGGTTGACACTTGTTTAGACTTTTTTGTTTGTTTTGGTAGTTAGTACTTTTTCAGCCATTTTGCTTTTAGCAGATCTAAAAAAATTGATTTTTGGTGTTTAGAATGTTGGAAGGTTGGGGGAAATATCAACTTGAAATATGTTGTATCTCATCTAGTGTGCCTAGTATTGTTTAAAAAGAGGATTTATTTAATAGCATGGAACATTTTAATGGGATATTTTAAAAATAAAAGACATTTTCTATTTAGAAGATATAACATTCTGGAGAGATAGCTGCAAGATTATTCAGTAAGATAGCATTCTTCCAAGAGTTATTTTCCACAGTTTAAATCAAACTTATTTCTATCAAAATAACTGGCAAATTAAGATCAGTCAGCAAAGAAGGGAGCAAAGATGAAGAGTTGTTTTTTTTTTTTTTAATTTATTTTTGGCTGCGTTGGGTCTTCATTGCTGTGCGCGGGCCTCTCACTGCGGTGGCTTCTCTTGTTGCAGAGCACAGGCTCTAGGCATGCGGGCTTCAATAGTTGCGGCACGCAGGCTCAGTTGTTGTGGCGCACGGGCTTAGTTGCTCCGCGGCATGTGGGATCCTCCCGGACCAGGGCACGAACCCGTGTCACCTGCATCGGCAGGCGGACTCTCAACCACTGCGCCACCAGGGAAGCCCCAAGACGATACAGTTTTAATGCTACAACTAAGACACAGAAAATTGGGTCACTAACTAATGCAGAATGACTGTATTGACCCAAGTATTTTTATGGTATTAATTTACAAGATGAAAATGGCCTAAACTTACACTCTACATCTGGAGCCTAGATCCAGAGAGAAGTGTGTATGAAAATACTGGAGGACAGTAAATTTTTACAGTTACTTAAGACAGCACATCAGTTTTCATATTTTTAGACGACATAACTTGGGATATGGCCACATGTAAGACTAAGTTCTCTGCTTCTACTGAAAATCATCTGTGAGCTCACCAATGCATAATATGGGTTTAAAACAATTTTGACGCATTCTAAATAATCTTAAAATCTTCACTTGAACAAACTCTTCAGGGAAGAGGTTCGGTTATAAAAGAACCTGCTATCAGGTGGGAGTGGAATGAATTGCATGTGTTGCAAAGAACTCATATGGTTGCATCTTCCCTGAAGACAAGCACAGGAGGGGGTCGAGTTGCTCCGTCAGTCAGGAAAGCTCTGCTGGGGACAATGCAGCTGCCCTTTGGAGGGGACAATGCAGCTGCCCTTTGGAGGGGACAAATACGATGGTGTGATTTCTATAACCTAAGCCCTGGTAAACCTTTTTACAACATTCTGTTTCTCAGACTGGGTACATATACCACGTAGCGATGCACTGGGTTATTCTGAATGAGTGGGTAAATATAGTGCTTCTTCCTGGAAAATTCATGTTACTGCATTTGAGGGCAAAAGAGTTTTGAAAATAAAAATACGCTCATATTGTGCAGGAGAACGCGCTGTTTGCATAAAATATAACAATCAATTTATTGTTTGAAACGAAATTTCATGCTTGGAGTGGCCCTTTCCACTCTTCCACTTGGTTCCTGTGGATGCACAGAGCAGTCTCCTGTGCTCTTAAAGGGACTTTGTTTTGTTTTGTTTTTTGCGGTACGCGGGCCTCTCACTGTTGTGGCCTCTCCCGTTGCGGAGCACAGGCTCCGGACGCGCCGGCCCAGCGGCCATGGCTCACGGGCCCAGCCGCTCCGCGGCACGTGGGATCTTCCCAGACCGGGGCACGAACCCGTGTCCCCTCATCGGCAGGTGGACTCTCAACCACTATGCCACCAGGGAAGCCCTCTTAAAGGGACTTTGGCTGAGATGTTTGAGAAGCATGATATCCTGCTACCTCACTACACCTCTGCAAGGGCCCCGAGGCCTTGATCCTGCAGGGTTGAGACTCAAGAGAGGTTCAGCAATTTGTTGGGCTTCAGAACTGATAATCCAGCTCAGCTCCAGCTCCTGTCGCGACCTGCTGCCTCCTTACAATTTTAGAAGGAATTTCATCTCCCTGAATTTGTTTAAATATCATAATGACTTCCGAGGAGGTGTTATAATCATTTTACAAAAGGAAAACCAAGGCTTGGGGGATGACATGACCTACTCACAGAGGTAGCAGGTGTCAAACCCAGGTTTCTGGATTCCCAGAATGGGGATTTTTCTACTTTACTCATGCAACCAACTAGACTTGCCACCCAGTACAACTACCGGTGCTCAGTTTGGAGACGCAGATCCTTGTCAACTGACCAGACATAATTCTCCTGCTAGTAGTCATAAGAATGAATATCAGTATGGCGCTTTACATTTTGCAAACTCTTTTTCTGTCTATTAGCTCATTCCATCCTCCCAATAATCTCTGTGGCAAAAGAGTTCCATTAACCCATTTAAGAGACAGGAAGAGGAATTAACCTCTAGTTAGCTTCTACTGGGCCCAGTACTAATCTCTTAATGTAGGTCACCTCATTTTATATTCATTATCTCATCACATTGTCATTATGATTGTCATCTTTTGAGAAAATTGAGGCTCAAAGGAGTTAATCATCATTTGTGGATCTAGTAAATCTAGTAAAACTAAAATCTAGTAAAATGGAGGAAAACTCTCTAATGCAGTGATGAGTGTCTTTTTTTTTTTTTTTTTTTTTTTTTTTTTTTTTTTTTTTTTTTTTTTTTTTTTTTTTTTTTTTTTTTTTTTTTTACTATATGCTTATCTCATAGTAGGTATCTGGTGAAGCCTATTACTCTGCCTTGCTCAGTTCTCATGGAGGCTCCTGCAACAGACGGTACATCCTTTACTAAGCTCACCTCCACTCAGCGGATGCAGGACGTCTCCTTTCTGTTACTCACGGGGGAACTACTAGAAAGTTTTCCAGTTAGGATTACTTACTCATGAGTAGTTTTCTCCCTCTCTCTCTCCTCCTATCAGCATAATCTCTCTAGGATACTTGAATAGCACAGGCTCTTTATAGCTCCAGGTGATGGCTGCTACAAATAAAGTTCTACTTGCTGTATTTCAGGCAATGGAACCAAGCAAGAGGGAGATTGACAGAGAGAATGGGGGAAGGTACTGGGGGATTGGACAATTCCTGGTGCCCAAACGGCAGCGCCTGGACTGAGAATTGCTCATCCTCTGCGTTCCCAGGAGTTTGTCTGCCCCTGGTCATTGGCTGGGCATCAGATGATGTCCTTTTTGATGAAAGCTAATGCATATAAAGGACCAAAGTCTATTCCATTTCCTTAGCCTTGTGTGGCCTTTCTGGGAAGAGGCAAGTATTGTCAAAAGAAATAGACCATGAGTGCTCAACACTTTGATTCAACAGGAAAGGGACAACTTAAGTCAGGTAAGGACAGCTGTGGGGAAAACATAACAGTGCCTGAGAGACGCACTGAGTGATTTGCGGTCTTTTAGCAGTGTGTTTTGTTTAGTGAAATAATTCATTCGATGCATTTATAAACTCTGTGGGACACAAATACTAAAATGCTGAGGTGCCTAGTGAGGAATCAAATGTCATTAATCAGGAGTGTTGTTGGGTACCTTAATCATGCATGGGACCTTTGTGGTGTGAAGGCGATCTGGATATGTATGACGTGACCTCTGTTCTCTCTTCTGTTTGTAGTCCACGTGGACAATGACAAATAAGTGGGTAGGCAGCTAAATATCAAGTTGGTGTGTCAGTGCTGAAAGAGTGGGCCAGACATGAAATCTTCTGTGAAGTGTGCATAGACTGATAATAGCTGTGACACAGAGTACTTAGTTCATTGAATTCTCTGAATAACCCTATGAGGTAGATATTATATCCCTGTTTTACCCAGGAGGACATTACGGTGTAGGAAACTTAAGACACATTTCCAAGGTCATACTCCTGTTCCCTACTTCCTGTCTGTGACTTGTAGCGGAGATGGGTCAAATGTCTACTTAAAATATTTAACTTATTGAAGTTTATCGTAAGTTTTATAAACATATTATAGAAACTAATTTAATTTAGAAACATTTCTTTTTTCTTTGCTCCATTTCCATGAAACAATTTATTCAAACTTCTCATGTGTTTTTCAGCACAAGGGAGATCTTTATCATTACCAGATACACTGTTTTTAGAGCAGATTGTCTTTAATTCCATCTATGTTTTCTGGGATAAGGCATTTAAAAAATGTATGTATGGTGCTGTCTCTGAAAAATGTATCCCTGTACAAAAGTACCCAATTACTATTTCATCTGTCCCCTAGTCATATTTTTGTTACCTCAGCAATATAACCACTTACTGTATGCTCTTAAAAGTGATTCTTAAGTCTTTTCTTTAACAGCCAATGCTTGTCATTGTGAGATCAAACCTCCAGAAAAATGGTGAAATTTGCATTAAACTTATTTGTCTTAATAAATTTAACTCCATTTGGTGGTCTCTGTAAGCATCTGACATCAATGTCAATAGTGATCGTTTCAGGCTAGTGTGTTCTCCCCAAATAATTTCTTGTTGTCCCAGATTAAGAAATTAAGAGCCGTTTCACAGCGAAACGTAAAGGCTTAAATACAAGGCAGCCCCTTACATGTGGGCAAGGCTGGTAGCCTAATGAGTGGGTTTACTGAGACAATTAACACAGGATAAGGCAAGGATTTAATAAAAGTGTGAAAGGAAATGGTTACTTAAAGGTACAATAGGAAGGAAAAGTTTTCAGACATTTGTAACTCGTGAAACATGAAGAATGTTTGAAGGTGACTCTGATGACCACACAGTCATGCACTCTCCACGAGCCATAGACTCTCAGTGCTCACGACTCATAGGTGTGAAGTTAATGGCATGCTCAGGGATGCCTAAGTCAAGCCATATTTCCTTTACGCCAAAGCCTATGGCTTTTCCCACTGTTTCTTTGTAAGACTGGTGCTGTTTCTACTTTGCCACATCACCTCTTTTATATGCTTTGCAGGCTGTCTGCATCAAGTGTTTGTACAAATGATACCTGGACTATAAGTTCAAGGCAGGATATGTACAAAGAGTGTACCAAATTGTGTGAGTGAGTGAAGGTGTTTGGAAGATACTTTGAGTTCTTGTAGAATAGCAAAGGCGTTAGATAAGATGGTATGGGAGCTGTTGAAGGATCTCTTCAGCCTGCAGGCCCTCTGGCCCTACCCAATCCAAGCCATTCATATCTGGGCAACTACAACACCTGCCCCTGGAATTCATCTGCCTCCAGGCAGTTCAACAAAGCTGTATGTTTGTTTGTTTGTTTGTTTGTTTTTGTTTTACAATTTTAAAACAAATTTTAAAGTGTGATATTGTTTATGAAAAGAAAAGAAATAAAAAGAAAACTATAGATATTCTTATGTGCTCAGACATTTTGGAAACAAAGGAAAAAGAAAAAAAAAAAGAAAAGAAAAAATTACCCCAAAGTTCATCACACTGATAGCTGTTAACATTTAAAGAAGTATGTCTCGATATTTTTCATATGCACTGTGTGCAATTCTATCGTTTAAACACAGATATTTCTTGAGTTAAAAAAATGTACCAGGGATCGTGCTAGGCACTTGAGATAACAAAAACAAAACCCAAAATGACAGACAAGATTCTTGCCTTCATGCGGCTGTGTTGAACCAAATAAGCTGCCCTGATTTAGTGTGTTGGACAGTTAATAAACAAATGAAAAGAAATATTGAAAATTGCAAACATTATAAGTTATATGAAGGAAATGAGTTAGAAGAAGCAATTAAAAGGGGGCCTATTTTAGAAAAGGTAGTTAAGAAAAACAGCCATATGATTCCATAGATAATTAAAGAACAAACCATCACAGAATCTCTTGTCTTTGCCCAATATTCATTCCCCACCTCTAGGAATAGCATTTCACCTTCCTTTGGGGAAACAACCCTCTTTCACATATGGTCTGTGTTCATCTTTCTGGCTTCTATCCCAGGCTTGGATAGTCAATATTCCATGCCTCAGGCTACAACAATTATTTTGGGGATGGACATTTAACCTAAAGTAGGAAAATGAAATTGAATTCCTGGCCTTTAATTGGATCTACTGGGAAAGAAAATTTCAATGAGGTGAGAGCCTGATGGAGAAAAGAATCATCACAGAAGAAAACAGCCAAGTGGAGGAGAGAGGAATGCTCAGAGGACATCAGTTGTGCATCTGTGTGCACTTGTGCCTGGTGAGATCTTCAGTATAGGATTCAATATGTAGCCCTCTTTAAAAAAAAATTTTTTTAAGCCTAATTAAGTTGATTTTGAAGATGATGAGTTTAGTGTCAGATCTGTTGAATTTAAGGGAAAGTAGGTGATCAAAATTGGATCTATCCATTCAGTTGCTATGATGTAGGACTGTGCCTTCATGGTAAGGTTGTATCCTGTCTGTTTATCAACTTATCTACAATAATATGTCATGGCTTTAGCCATGAGGAGATGAGATATTCTAGGGTGAGAATACGGACCCACACACCCACACAAAAACAATGTACACATACTACAGTGAATGTATATATAAACTATGTGCATATACAAATATATATTTTATATGTGTCATTTATCTGTATATACATATACGCCTACATGGATCTATGTGACTATATATACGTTCATATATATATATATATATATATATATATATATATATATATATGCTGGTTTTAAGCCCTCTGTGGACCAACATGCTGAACTCTGTGCTGTCATCTTTATCTATATCGAAATTTATATCTCTATCTATAGAGAGAACCCAGTCGTGATCTAAATTTAGTGTTCAGAAAGGAAGTTTTCAAGGAAAGTAGAGATTGAAGAATGAAGGAAGTTGGAGGAAAATTAGGAAGTCTTAGAAAAAAGGTAAGAAATGTTTCAAGATCGAATTGATGGTCAAGTCCTTCAGCAGCTTGCGTGGTGGTGTCGGGATGGGATGCGCCATTATTTCCCAGCCTCTAACTCTCCACCCCAGTTAGCCCCTCTCTCCTACCCCTACCAGTAGGATCGGAGAAGGGTTCCTGCTTTTGCCAAAAGTCATTAAGAAGCACCTTTGCCCAGCCTTTAGATCACTGCATTTTGCTGGTAGCTGATCCTCAGATGCTGAAACCACATTCTTAACCCTGTATCTGCTCTGCTACCTAATATTTCTTGGACTCAACCGCCATTGTTTGCTGAATCTAATGTAGTTTTTGGCTTCGGTGCTCCACCTAATGCTTGAATGTGTGACTTACCTACAGTTATTGATGGGCAGGTTTGTCTAATCCTCAGGATGGACTGTCTTTGAGGCTGACATCATCCAGCCTCCGGCGCTCCTTAAAATTTTGCTACATTTGCTCTAGTCCTGCATCTCTCTTTCACCCCTTGGGTTTGTTCAACATTTACGGCCTGGCATGGAATACAATGAATAAGGAATGAAAAGAACCGTTAAAATGTTGTCGGTGACCGTGAATAATGCAATTTTAGGAGAGTGGAGGGATTAGAAACACTGAAAAACTCTTGATTTGTATCATATTCTGGGTCATCTAAATAGAAAGATTAGAAAAAGAATAGAAAGTGATCCTGTGTTTTTCTCTACAGAAGAATAGCAAGAAGTGAAGGGGTGATTTGCTACCTGTGCAGCGGGAATAAAAAAGTATGTAATGGACACATTTTTTTTTTTTTTTCCAGAAACTCCAAAGTTGAGGGTGGGTGTAGCAGCCGGGCAAAAGGGAACAGAGAATTGATTGCAACTTGTCACGCAGGTGGCAAGTAATGCATGAGGTGGTCGTAATTGAACAGATTGCCCTCGTTGTAAAACCCCATCACATACCCTGTGTAATGGATATTTAAATCTTTTAGGAATCACAACACAAATACGTCCACCCCCAGTGTTACATTGTCAACCTACAAGAGCGTTCGCTGGAGCTGTCAGACTGATCCATGGGCAATAGCTGACCTGGAAACCCGGATTCAGAGAGCACGATCCAAGCTGAGAATTAAACTTGGGGCTGGGTGGAAAAGAGGGTGGATCAGGAAGTCAGAGGTCCAAAGCAGTAGGTCAAAGCTGCGTCATTTCTCAAAAGCTCAAGCTCATGCGCAGTTTGAAGGGCAGGAGGGGGCCGTCCACAGAAGGAAGGAAGGGATTTTGAAAGGGGGCCGGGCCTGATACACGTAGGAGTCCTCATTTGTCTCTTACTCTTGCAAGAGTCAACACTTGATAATGGGTTGGGGGCGGCCTAAAACGTGGGGACTCAGGGTGGGCACGAGGGGGTCAGATCTTCATCAGTTTGACTCACCTCAACCTCCAGTGAATGAGAGCAACAGAGATGTAATACCTGGGTCACTCACCCAGGTGCTCCACACAAAAATGAAATCAAATGCAGACACTAGTCAACCTCTGCTTCCAGGGAATTTTTGTGGCAATGTCCCATGTGGAGGGATTCACTCTCCTGAAGCCTAATTTATTATGTCTCTTTCTATCAGCTATCTTAAGTGAAGGCATAGTAGTAAAGTAACCATCCATTGTGTGCTGAAAGGCCACACACGTGATAGATCTTACTTCTCCCATTTTTTGGGGGTCTTCGTGTTAGCATAAAAAATATTAATTGATTTTCTTTCAAAGTAATTCTACTAGGAAATGGTAGATTTTTAAAGGACCTGCTTTTGATATTTCTCACTCAAAAGGCCGCAAATCATTTCATTGTAGTAGTCTGCCTTCCAAGCATCTTGGCAAAGGAAAGTTCATTTACCCCTCAAGTTCTGATCGACACTTTTAAGGCAGTTGCTGTCAGATGAATGGCTGTAACTCTAGGTATTCAAGATCCAGGAAATGGGCTACCCATACGTGTGGGGAACTGAAACCAGTATCCTAAGGCAGTGACGGAAAGATCACACTTAAATCCTTAATTACTTGGCTGCTGTGGGGGAAGGTGGTTAGAGGTTCCTCAAGTTGGAGAAAAAGATGGCGGAAGAAAGGGGCCCAGGAAATTGTCCCAGGCATAACCCCAGGTACAACTCTGACCATCAGAGCTGCTACTGGAATGACCTGGAGATGCCAGTTCATCCTTTCAGAGCAGATCCTGACGCTGACTCGGCAGAAGGAACCCGTCCCCCGCTGACCCACGATCTGAGGATAAATTGTTGCCGTTCTCTGCGGGATGTTGTACTTCTATAGCTCAGACTCAGATTAGAACACACTTCTGGTGAGAGAGGTTGGCTCCCCTTTTCCTTTAGGTATTTTAATTTGTTCTAACTGTCACTGACTTGCCATTTTCCTCCGGTAGTCTGAATGCACTTTACCTTTGGGAGGGGTGATAAGGCTAACTTGGCCATTTTGCCATACTATCTAATCAAACAGGGCTTACCTTCAATTTCACTAGAGAATAGCACATTTTTGGCCTGTGTCTGCACTCCTGGTGGGTAGTTCCGACATGGGCTTGGGTCTTCGCGTTCCTGGGGAATGTAGTGAAGCAGAGGCAGGTGTTTGAGCAGGCTACCATCGCTCTGCCCTCTCTGTCCCTCGCTCTCTCTGAATCCATGCTTTTGTGTAGTCCGAGGTCAAAGCGCTGCAGCCATAGACAGAACCCAGAGTTCTTATTGTGGGTTTCTTGCATGTCAAAATCCTCCGCATTCTCATGTAAAGGTGCCAGAACTGAACCAAAGGTATCTTCTATTATGAAATAAAGTCAGTAATTATAGAATTTGTATTTTTTCAAAATACTTCTATTTCATGACAACAGTTGTCTGAAGGGAAAAAAAGGATGCATACCTGTCCTGTTCTTCCTTTCAATGAGTAGAAATATCCCACAACATGGTGCCTCCGAAAACTTGCCTCTTTATCACAACTATCCTGCTTTCTTAACACTGAATTTTATGTTTGAAAATACATTTTCTTTTTAAAAAACTTTCCTGGATTTTAACAATTAGCCTTGAAGCAGCTGTCTACTCTGTTACTTTCAGCCTCTTGTCTCCTTCAGAGCTATCTTTTCTGAATTATCTTTTCTACACAATACAAAGCTAATATAGTTTCTCTTTATTTTTTTAAAAATTAAAATCGCGGCATCGCTTTATCTTCTTGGTTTGTTGTGGGCTCTCTCACACTGTAAATTAGACTCTTTATTATATTAAAGGTCAGACAGAAAAAATCCATTTCTCCATGTTTTTTTGTTTTGTTTTGTTTTTTCTTTTCTTTTCTTTTGAACGAACAGACTCTAAGCTATGCTGTGTCCCACGATAGTTGACAGTCTTTGGGGTAAAGAAGTTCCCACTTGTGACTTGCAAATCTGTTTCTACTTTCCTTTTTTTTTTTTTTCCCCCCAAGTCAAAATAGCTTTCATCCATTTCTGACTTATCACATATGAGTCTGGCCTCTTGCCGTTTCAGTAGCTGGATCACTCAGATCTTATTCATCAGCCTGCTGAGCTGTTCCTTTTTCAGAAACAGAGATACCATCCCCCAATTTTCTGATATCCTTGTTGTTGTTGTTGTTTTTCACATCTTTATTGGAGTATAATTGCTTTACAATGGTGTGTTAGTTTCTGCTGTATAACACAGTGAATCAGCTATACGTATACATATGTCCCCATATCTCCTCCCTCTTGAGTCTCCCTCCCACCCTTGTTTTTAACTGTTGTGGCTTGCGGAATCAAAGCAGCTGAATTTGACACGAGTTCAATGTCATTTCCTTCAAGAATCAACTCATCTTTCTGGGCTTGAGATACTGAAAAAGCAACACCTGGACTCATCCAAACGCTGCGGATGTACTTTTCACCCCCCATATTTTGGATTTCAACAAGAGAACCATTCTCCTGAATCTAGAGGTAGGAGGATGTCTTCCTTTGTCAAAATGACAACAGAAGGCACAAGAGAAAATCCCTTTCCTTAAGACTGGGGACTGCACGAAGCTGTCAGTTTTCTTTTTTTTTTTTTTTTTTTTTTTTTTTGCGGTATGCGGGCCTCTCACTGTTGTGGAGCACAGGCTCTGGACGCGCAGGCTCAGCGGCCATGGCTCACGGGCCCAGCCGCTCCGCGGCATGTGGGATCTTCCCGGACTGGGGCACGAACCCGCGTGCCCTGCATCGGCAGGCGGAATCTCAACCACTGCGCCACCAGGGAAACCCTGTCAGTTTTCAAAATGACAACGTGGCACAGCCTTTCTTTAAGGTGGTGCTTTCATTTTTGACTCCCGCTGTTCCTGACAGTTGAAGTGGCAGCAGGTGGCAGAAACTAAAGTAAGCTCTCCTGGCATTTGCCCTCGGGTAGAAATTAATAATAGAAGAAGCAGACCTGTGCTTCGAAACAGTTCTCATCAGATGTCATGCAGTGGACTGTGACCAACCCCCTAACGAGGTGACCCAAGCTGTCCATAATTGTCCAAAGGTAGACTTAATTCTCAAACTTGCTTACAATGTTAATCTGTGTCTTTAGACTGGGAGAGCAGTTGATACGTTCTGGAAGATTATGTTCTACTTCGAGAACTAGGCCAAAAATTGCAACCTATTTCTCATGAAACCCTCAGTTACTCGGCTGCCTTGAATTTTAAAATCGTGCAGTGTATTTTTTCTTTTTACTCCGACTGTGTTTCTGATTGCTGAAGAATTAACAGTCACATTTTTTTTTTTTTTTTTTTTCCCATGTAATAGCCTCATGTGCTATCACATAGCTCGGCTGATTTCAACCTAAACATTAACTCCATGGATTTCCAGATTTACTGGAATTGTATAGACTCTGCTAGTTTACTAGTTTATTTATGAGTTGCTGGATTTTATTGTGTCTCTTTGTCTGAGGCCTCCTGGTTCTGCACCATCAGCTTGTTTGTACTGAATATTTGCAATTCCTTTCTTTGTGGACGGATGCTCTATTCCCAGGGCTTGGGATACAATACAATAGAATTTAAATGATCCTCTCCCAAACCCCACTTGGCTAGTTGAATTCCCGTACTCAGCTCTGGGAATAAGCCGGGGCACTTAGCTATGTGGTTATGTATGAGATATACATTCTTTTTGCTCAATAAATTCTCATATCAGTTCCTCTGCTACCTGAAAAATGCGTTACCATGTACTTTAAACTCTTGCGCCATCTTCCTTTCCTTCCCCCTTGCTGATGTGCATTGATTTATTTGCCACTTTCTTAACTTCATCTTAGCTCTCCCAAATGCTTCTTTCTCAAACTTGATTACTTCTTGTTTATCTTCTTTATCCATTTTGGTCCATTTTATTCAGAGTATTTTCCTTACTTGGAGGAGGCAAGTAAATTGTATATTAACATTCCCCATTTCCTTTGTTTTTTTTTTTTTTTTTTTTTTGCGGTACGCGGGCCTCTCACTGCTGTGGCCTCTCCCGTTGCGGAGCACAGGCTCCGGACGCGCAGGCTCAGCGGCCATGGCTCACGGGCCCAGCCGCTCTGCGGCCTGTGGGATCTTCCTGGACCGGGGCACGAACCCGCGTCCCCTGCATTGGCAGGCGGACTCTCAACCATGGCACCACCAGGGAAGCCATTTCCTTTGGTTTTGTATCGATTATTGATTACACATATTTCATTCCACTTACTTTGTAATCTTCCAAAAATTGTTTTATGTAAACTATTGACCCATTTAATGTTACTTTGGTAATAACTGTTTGGAGTCAGTAGTTTAGCTCTTTTACTATGTATTCCTAACCTGTCATACATATTACTACCATATAAGCTAGGTGCTGCTCCATTTTTACCATTTCATGGTAAGAAACAATACTCTCTCCATACCCACAAGTTACTCAAAATTTCCATTTTAAAAATTAGACCTATATAGCTTTTGATATTTTGGTTTGTAGGAATACACTGATAGGCTCTTATGTCATTAAAATATTCTTTATTGCCTGTTTTTTTCTTTGTGTGTGTGTGTGTGTGTGTGTGTATGTATATATATATATGGAAAGGCAATCTCATTATTTGCTCTGATACAGAAGTTCAAAAATTGGTTGTGTAGAAAAATCACCCAGGAGCTTTGGAAAACTAGATTCCCAGAGACCCATTCCACTCTAACAGATCCGAATTTCCTGGGAAAGATCCCAAGGATCTATAAGAAAGATCCCGGAGCCCCACTGGGAATCTTAGGTGGGTTAGGCAGCCTTAGTCCTGGGACAGGCATTTGGGGATGATTTCTAAATTGTTTTCCATTTGGGACTAAGTGTGTTTAAATACTTGAAAGGAAAGGAAATAATGAAGATGGGGAACATGCTTACGTTTATGAGATGCTCCATTATGATCCCATAATTGGTTTTCAGTCTTTCCTGCAGGACTGTTATGTCTCTGAGGTCGGGCGCTGGGGCTGGCTCATCCCTAAATCCCTGTACCTGGTCTCCATCCTGACACGAGGGGACAGTCCACACAGATTTGTTAAATATAGAAACTGTCTGAAATGCTTCTCATCAAGACGTGGTTTTGTGAGAATCTGTCAAGACAGCTCTGAAGGCAGTTAGTTCCATTTAAAATGCTAGATCAGGGCTTCCCTGGTGGTGCAGTGGTTGAGAGTCCACCTGCCGATGCAGGGGACGCGGGTTCGTGCCGCGGTCCGGGAGGATCCCACATGCCGTGGAGCGGCTGGGCCCGTGAGCCGTGGCCGCTGAAACTGCGCGTCCGGAGCCTGTGCTCCGCCACGGGAGAGGCCAAGACAGTGAGAGGCCCTCATACCACACACAAAAAAAGCTAGATCATTAAAACAAGAGAGAGCC